>CM074721.1:301129742-301429742 GCA_037306005.1 Rhinophrynus dorsalis
TATGGAGGTTCACATGGGTGGAGGCTTTTAACACATGAAGCAGCTTACTGCAGCATGGTGAAACGTAATTGCAACTAGAGTGGGATTTGTATGGCATTTGCTATCCAGGATTATTATTCTTTTATTATTTATTTATATAAAGCCAACTAATTCCTCAGCGCTGTACAATTAGGAATAGACATACAGAGGTATTAGTACAATCAAATGTGGAGAACAGAAGGATCAGAGGGCCCTGTTCACATGGGTATCTTGGCTACCAATATGGACTTCTCAAATGGCCATCAGCTACATTGATTATAACACAAGTACTTCCTGTTTGGAATTATTGGCGGCGTTAACCGTTTCAGTGCCAGGGGTACGCAATGCATTACATACCCCTCTGCCACCGAAAGGGTTAAAAATCAATATTGAACTTTTATTATGAAAGTTTGTTTTCACTTATTTACTGGTGTTACAACATCTAATACCAGTTATCAGAGGAACAACACATGAATTGTAAATTCTCACTCCAACTGGTATAAGTTATCTTTTACAAGAAAAAAAAAAACCTTCAAGTATTGTTATACTAGTGTAAAAGCCTGTATACATGGGCCAAGGTCCAGGTGATGTTAACCCTTTGAGTGCCAGGAGGTACCCCTCTGGCACTCAAAGGGTTAAGAGGCCGGTCCTGCTCTGCGTACTGCTGCCGCCTCACTGGCGGCGCACACAATGTATTCATGCTCTGTAGTGAATGCCCGAACGCGCAGAAGGCTCCCAGCATTCTGTGCATTCGGGCAATCTCTACTGTGCATGACTGCATCGGACAAACATTCTGACCTTTTATATTGTAGGATGGTCAGTATTTTACTTTAGGCTTTGTGCTATTACATTTTTGTGATGATTCATCATTTCAAGCCACTGAATATTATAAAAAATTTATTTGAAATGGAAATTGTGGCTAATTTATATAAAATAATTAGTAAATTGAAATTTGCAGCAGTAAAATGTATTTAGATTGTATCCTATTTTATTTTCTCAAGGAGGAGCTTGGACACACTTCAGATACTGTGAGCATGACTACTAAGAAAAGTGAAAACATTATTACTAAACCCATTGCAGTGTAGGAAACCATTACAAATGTTGATTCCTTTAAATAGGGCTTTTAACCCTTTGAATTTGATTGGAATTGGTAGTTTTTAAGAAGTTTTATTTGTTCTCTGAGTGGGAGGGAGAAGAAACTGCAGGAAACTGAGGGTGGGGCAAAATCAATATACACTGCTATTAATAATCTTGACAATAGGGGTGGCTCTTCAATAGGGGATAGTGGGGTCCATAGTGTGCTTTCTCCCCATCTCCTTCTCCCTATATCAAGAGTTACTCAGTAATACAGACCTGCACCAATGGGAAGACAGATTTACCACCAGAATATTACATTAGAAGCCAATCTGATCACTGCACATTCCATAAACACACATGGTCAGCCAGTGTCTGGAAGAGATTTTTTTTTCATTATCTGTAAACGGACATATTTATGCTCATTTAGTTCCTCACAAGGGTTAATGGTAAAATAGTAACATAGTAATTTAGGTTGAAAAAAGACTTGCGTCCATCTAGTTCAACCCTTTTCCTATTCCTGTTTACCATTGTTGATCCAAAAGAAGGCAAAAAACACCCTCAATATAGCAATTTCAAATTCTGCTTTGAATCGGGGGGGGGGGGGGGAATCCCTCATGATTCCAAGTGGCAATCAGATTTCTCCTTGGATCAACAAGCCCTAAGTAAATATTAATCCCAATACTAACGTACATAGCCCTCTATGTTATGCTCTTTTAAATAAGTATCCAGGCCCTTTTTAAAGGCATCTAATGTATTCGATAGCACCACCTCCTCAGGCAGTGAATTCCATACGTTTATTGTCCTTACAGTAAAGAAACCCTTCCGCTGTTGTAGATTAAATCTCCGTTCCTCAAGTCTAAGCGGGTGGCCTCTTGTCCTGTGTACTGTTCTGTTAATGAACAGGTCTTTGGAGAGCCCTTTGTATTGGCCCTGAACATATTTATATAGTGTTATCATATCCCCTCTAAGATGCCGTTTCTCTAGTGTGTACAAGTTTTAATTTTTCTAGCCTTTCTTCATAACTAAAACTTTCCATTCCCCTTACTAGATTTGTAGCCCTCCTCTGCACTTTCTTTAGTTCCATAACGTCCTTTTTCAGAAAGGGCATCCAGAATTGAACAGCATATTCTAGGTGGGGTCTTACCATGGACCTGTAAAGAGGCATAATAATATCTTCCTCCCTTGAGTCAATACCCCTTTTAATACATGCCAATATATTATTGGCCTTTGCAACTGCCAGCTGGCACTGCATGCTACTGCTAAGTCTTTTGTCTACCATTACTCCCAAATCCTTTTCATTTGTAAATTTCCCCAGGGAAACACCATTTAACCCCTTAACGACCAGCGGGCGTGGGGTGTGTGGTCCTTTAAGGACCCGATAGGGAATTTCGGCGTGCCGCCCCACGTGACTGATCACGTGGGGCGGCACGCCGAACAGAGGGATTGAAGGAGATTGCTCCGGTCTTAGAGCGATCAAATTCGGTCCCCGGTATTACTCACCGCGCTCCTGCAGGAGTGCGCTGAGTAATAGTACGTGACGTACCAGGACCGTCACTGGTCCTTAAGTGCCGGACCAGCGTGACGGTCCGGGTACGTCACCGGACGCGAAGGGGTTAAACTATATGTTGCATTTTTATTATTATACCCAAAATGCATAACTTTACACTTGTCTATTGAATCTCATTTGCCTACCCAGTTACTCAATTTGTCCAAATCCTCTTGTAATGAAGACACATCCAGTTCAGACTTTATTACCTTACTTAATTTTGTGTCATCGGCAAACACTGATACATGGCTCCCTATGCCCTCTGGGAGGTCATTAATAAACAAATTAAAAAGAAGAGGACCCAGGACAGATCCCTGAGGTACTCCACTTATCACGTTTATCCAACTGGAGAACTTGCCATTTACTACCACTCTTTGCATTCTATCTTCCAGCCAATTTCCAATCCACACACAAACATTTTCCCCTAGGCCTATTTCATTCAATTTGTATAGTAACCTCTTATGTGGAACTGTATCAAATGCCTTGGCAAAGTCTAAATAGATCACATCAACCGCCGCTCCCGCATCTATATTATTACTCACTTTTTCATAAAATGCGATCAAGTTAGTGTTGCATGTAGTGAATAAAATCCCTGTATATCTGTCGGCTTGCTGTGCATGTGTGCTTAAGCAATACAGTGTGCTTGGATTGGCTACTCGTATTGTGGAGTTGGGTATTTTTCATTCCGCTGGTGCTCATTAGCTCATAGGAGACAACATGCCTCCCCTGCCAATGATGGTGCTCCTGCGTAGGAGGTATCAGTTGCATGGTAATAGGCCCAGATAGAGAGGGGTGTGTGTGTGTGTGTGTGTGTGTGTGTGTGTGTGTG
Organism: Rhinophrynus dorsalis; assembly: GCA_037306005.1. Lineage (NCBI taxonomy): Eukaryota > Metazoa > Chordata > Amphibia > Anura > Rhinophrynidae > Rhinophrynus > Rhinophrynus dorsalis. The sequence goes on from CM074721.1 coordinate 301,133,213, forward strand.
TGTGTGTGTGTGTGTGTGTGTGTGTGTGTGTGTGTGTGTGTGTGTGTGTGTGTGTGTGTGTGTGTGTGTGTGTGTGTGTGTGTGTACACGTACGTGCACATGCCTTGATTGTGCCAGTAACATTCGTCTCATTAGACGAGTCCCTCCAGCTGTTGATTACTACAATTCCCATCACCCTCAACCAGCCATTTGTTGGCAAGAAAGGAAGTTATAGTCCACAACAGCTTGAGAACCTCAGATTGCTCACCCCTGCTTTTTATATTTTCATCTCTGTGGTATTATTGTTATCATCATCATCATCATAGGGAACAGATCGGAATTCACATTCAAAGGAACACAAACCCAAGAAAATGAAATAAGTTTGATATAAAGTTAAATTTCACATACAGCTAGCATATGTAAAACTTAATTATGAATTTGTTGCATCCCTAAAATCTAATTAACTTAATTCAAATGCATGTGTAAATTGTCCTGTTCAGAGAGCATTTATTTGATAATGCTTGTGCTTGTATGTATATTGAGAGATGGACTAGTTGGTAGTTAATTGTTTGTGGTTAATGCCCACTTCTCTTGTATTCAAAAAGTGTGTTATCTCGGACCATTCACTGATAATCCTGGGCAACCAATGGGAGTCCTGGAAAAGACAAGAAGGTCTTCTCCCTTACTGCAAATGTACGTTAGGCCTCAGAAAATGGATACTTTTTGCTGATACTAGCATGAACTATATAACCCCAGTTCATGTTTAGGCACTGGGGTTCTTTAAAACCCTTTGAGTGTCAGAGGGATAGGCAACACATTCCAAAGCAATGTGTTGCATAACCCTTTGGCACTCAGAGGGTTAAATGAGGCAATAACTCCTTGAATGCTAGAAAGGTATCCAACACTGAGACCTCTCTAGCATGTAAGGGTTTAAAACCAAGGGGAATATTTATTTGTCCCCTGTGGTGTAGTTGTTCTGCCCCAGATTAGAAAATCTAATGTTTGGTGGTGGTAGTGGACACTGTAATAATGTAGTTTGTTATAAGATGCTAAATAATGTTTTATACATTTGATACCTCCCCCAGTGAATTTGTGTATATGTGGCATTCTTTGTACAACTATAAATCATATTTCCTTTTGAGTGCCAGAAGGGTACGCAATGCATTGCTTTCATTGCTTTGCAATGTGTTGCTTACCCCTCTGGAACTCGGAGGGTTAAAGAGGAAGAAACACTTCATAATTCCTTGCTTACTTTACTGTGTCCATAAAATGCTATGAAGTTTGCCCTCGTGCCTTTGTCCTAGAGAGGGCATTGTCAGTGTGGAAGTCATGACCATTGAGGCAAACATGACACTTGCAGGCAGTTTTTCAGACTGAAGCAGGCAGAGTACATGAGCTCACTTAAAGGGATAGTAATACTTCACTTGCATAAACTGGCTTTAGTCTTTATTAGCTATAATATTAACTGCCCCTTCATGTTTCTGTAATTATCACTCTTCCCTAAGTTTTTGAACTGTTTAGTAGCTCCCTCAGATAATTTTAGATGCCATCTTTCTTTCTCTTGTTGTGGAGCATGCTCTCGCCAGAATATACAAATTCAGAGCGCTCCTGGTAAAGTTTCATGCGTTTGTGCACGAGCACCTCATTCATGCAAAAAAAAAAAAAAAAAAAAGTTCCCTTCATAGAGTCTCGCGAGAGGTAACAAGGGCTGAGTGAGGACACAGGCCTTCATTCGCTTCCAGCTATTGGATACATATCTGGGAGGGAAGGAAACAATGCACAAAAAGAGAATCCCCCTAGCACAGCAATAGAACACAAACGGATACCATGTACACTTGTGAATCATTCAATTTCCTCCGTGTCTCCTTCCCCGGCGCTTTAAACAAATGGGTCGCGTCCCCGCTAGCTGGCGTTTGGATGTTTGACCCGGAAATTATTTAGGTCACTTCCCCCTCCTCTCTTCAGTCTTTTTTTACGCCAGCTGGCGGAATGGAGAGCGGGACACAGCGTCCCGCATACAAATATAATTAAAGATTTGGGGAAACGTACCGGATTGAGGACCGAAGTGAATGCCGGTCCAGCTGCAACGCTCCGGGAGCGAGACACGGAGCGGAGGTGCAGGAGCAGCTGAATTAGCAGCCCAGGCTTCCCCCCTGTCATGGCGGGCACGGGCAAGGAGGCAAGCGGATACGGAGGAAGCAGGAGCAGGTAAGTCCTCCTATTTATGCTTTCGCCTATTGTGGAAGGGGCAGGCCTCTGCGTTCCACTACTGAAACGCAAGCCAATTGCAGCATGTATATATATACAGGCCCTGACGCCATAATGGTAGTCTAGAAGTAGCCTTTTCAGATGTTGCTAGTGATTTTAGACAATTTCAATAAATACTACATTTTAATTTAATCTATTATGGCTACTCCTAAGCCCTCCTCCTCCAATACTAAGGAGAAGGCGGACACCAAAGAAGATAAAACTCCCCAGAAGCTTAAAAATTGCTCTACCTGTGATACTAAATTTCCAGCCTCAGAGTCTGGCAAACTATGTCAGGAATGTTCAAAGAAAACTACAGAACAAGAAGTTCCAGCTCAATTCCAACAGTTCCTTGCATGGATGAAAACATCCATGCAAGAAACCTTTAATTCCATGCAGAAATCTCCAGCTTGCAAGAGAGCGAGAATAGAAGATCCAGAAGAAGGTACATCTCGCAGGACGGAGGAGGAATTAGATAGCATGCAGGATTTGCTATCAATTTATTCCTCAGAAGAAGAGGGAGAGATCATAGAGAACGAGGGCTCTTTTAACTTAGATAAAATAGAGCCGTTCCTGAAGCATCTCCGCAAGACGCTGGGACTGACGGAAGAACAAAAGGAACAAGATGTGTTAGATACAGCCTTTTTGGGAAAGAGAAAAGATAGTCCAGTATTTCCAGTACATCATTCAATATCTGATACTGTCAAGACTGAATGGAACAAAGGAGACAAAAGGGTAGCGGTTCCCAGAAGATTTCAGAGGATTTACCCTTTTAAAGAAGAAGACTCTGCCGCATGGGTAGGCCCCCCTAAGATAGATACCGCTATATCCCATATTTCTAGGAGAACTCTCATTCCAATGGAAGATGGTTCATCTCTCCGTGACCCAATGGATAGAAGAATGGAAAGTTCGTTGAAAAAACAGTTTTCATTCCTGGGACAAAATATTAAGGTAGCAACAGCTCTTACTTGCGTATCCAGAACTATAAGAATATGGCTGACGGAGTTGGAAGAGAAAATAGAAACATCAGTTTCAAGAGCAAAACTCTCCAAAGACGTTGCCATGATTAAAGAGGCAATAGGTTACTCATGTGACGCATCAATGGACTCTATCAAGTTATCTGCTAGAGCATCAGCATTGTCGGTAACAGCTCGCAGAGCGCTATGGTTAAGAACATGGAATGCAGATGCATCTTCAAAAAATAGATTGATTTCATTACCATTTGAAGGATCCAGGTTATTCGGTGAAACACTGGAAGAAATAACTAAGAAGCTATCAGGAGGGAAGAGTGCCATGTTACCGCAAGATCGCAGAAACAGGGCATCTCCTACCAAGACAACTTACAGAACAAAAAAACTACCTTTTCGTGACTCAAGGAAATTTCAACAGAACAGGTCATTTGACAACAGAAGGCAGAACTCTGCTCAAGGATACAGGGCAGGATTCAGGAAAGAAGTCCCAAGAAGGAATCAAGGAAAAAAAGATTCATTATGAGGATCAGCGGGCCCTCTCTCAGATACCAGTGGGGGGTCGTCTGGCATATTTCCTATCCAGTTGGAAGAAAGAATTAATATCGGACAATTGGACAAGCCAGATTTTGAAGAGGGGGTACCCGCTGGAATTCTTAAAGATCCCAAACATAAGAAAGTTCAAAAGTTCAAAGATTCCCCAGAGGGCATCAAAAGAAGTCATTCTGGACAATGCAATAAAGGATCTATTAAAAAGAAGAATTATAGAAAAGGTTCCGAATCAACAAAGAAGAAAAGGCATTTATTCCATCATATTTCTGGCACCAAAGAACACAGGAGGATTCAGGACTATACTGGATTTAAAATTCTTAAACAAATATTTGAAATACAGACCATTCAAGATGGAATCGGTAACATCAATACTCAGCATGGTGAGACCAGGGACTTTTCTGGCATCCATAGATCTACAGGATGCATACTTCCACATACCCATACTCAAGACACATCGGAAGTTTCTGAGATTCCATTACAAAAATCAACACTGGCAGTTCAGGGCCCTTCCTTTCGGCTTAATGTCAGCCCCAAGGGTATTTACAAAGATACTAGCAGTGGCTCTGCAGAAGCTAAGAAGAAGGGGCATAACAATAATCCCATATTTGGACGATCTGCTGTTGATAGCAGACTCAAGATCCCAGGCAAAGAAACAGCTGAAAGAATCAATAGAGCACCTGGAAAGATTGGGGTGGAAGATAAATCGTCAAAAGAGTCAACTGTTTCCCAAACAACAGCTAAAGTTTCTAGGAATCAAGATAGATACCCTAAGAAGCAGAGCGTACCTCTCAACACAGAGAAAAAACAGCATCATTCAAAGAGTAAAGAGGATCACAAAAAAGACATACATGTCGTCAAAAGAATTCATGAGTTTATTGGGAACCCTCACATCAGCCATTCAAATAGTCCCATGGGCAAGGAATCACATGAGACCAATTCAGAGATGGTTTCTAGCAGAATGGAACGGGAATTCAAAGGACATGTCTCAAAGAATCAGAGTACCAAGTCGCCTGAAGACAGAATTAAAATGGTGGATGAAGCCAAAGAATCTCAGGAAGGGATTACAGCTTCAGGATCCGGCATGGCAGGTGATTACTACGGATGCCAGCCTGACAGGATGGGGAGGCAATTACAAGAACAAATATGTCCAAGGCCTGTGGTCAGCAAAGGAAAAATGCATGCATATAAACCAACTAGAAATGAGAGCATTAAAATACTGCCTTCAAAGGTTCAAGAAACCACTAAAAGGAAAATATGTAAAGATCCAGTCGGACAATTACGCAGTGGTCATGTACATAAAAAAACAAGGGGGAACCCACAGTCCGATATTGAGCAGAGAAGCAGAAAAAATTCTGAGATGGGCAGAAAAGAACATAGCAGGAATCTCAGCGGTACATCTACCAGGAAAGAACAATGTCAGGGCCGATTACTTGAGCAGGAATCTAATAGATCCAGGGGAATGGTCCTTGGACAGGGCCCTGTTCCATCAAATAGTGAAGAAATGGGGAAAAATATCAATAGATCTGATGGCATCATATTCAAACAAGAAATGCCCAAGATTCTTTTCTCGATGGTACCACCCAAAAGCTCTGGGTACGGATGCCATGAGATACAAGTGGAACTACAAGCTGGTTTACATTTATCCTCCAATACCCATGATCACTCAGGTATTAAAGAAAATAAGGAAGGACAGGACCAATGCAATATTAATAGCTCCAAACTGGCCGAGGAGAACCTGGTACTCGGAACTGGTGAGGTTATCCATAGACACTCCTTGGGAACTTCCATGTTACAACAACATTCTGAACCAGGGACCAGTACTACATCAGAATCCTCAATTCTTCAAACTAACGGCGTGGAGGCTGAAAGGGCGTCCTTAAGGATGAAAGGCCTATCCAATTCAGTAATCAATACAATCTTCCTGGGTAGAAAGAAATCTACATCTACAGTGTACTGTAGGGTTTGGTCAGTTTTTACGGAATGGTGCAGCAAAAATAATATATCAAGAAAAGACATTTCTACAGCAGTTCTGTTGGAATTTCTTCAAAAAGGTTATGAGAGAGGATTAAGACCAGCATCGATCAAGGTTCAGGTCTCAGCAATTTCTGCAATTATGGCAGAACAGTATGCGGAAGATCATCTGATAAAAAGGTACATAAGAGCTATAGAGAAAACAAGACCAAGAATAAGGGAGACCATGCCTACTTGGGATTTGAATCTAGTCCTTAATCAATTGATAAAATCACCAAAATTCGAACCTATGGAAGAAGCATCTATAAAATATATCACTTTGAAGGTGGTATTTTTGACGGCAATTACCTCTGCCAGAAGGGTGGGGGAACTTCAAGCTCTATCTACAAAGCCACCCTACCTGGCTATTCACCCAGATAAGGTAGTACTAAGAACCAAATCAGGCTTCAAAACCAAAGTGGTTTCGGATTTTCATATGAATCAGGAAATAGTGTTACCATCCTTCTTCCCTGATCCAAAAGGACCAGAAGAAGTGGAGTTGCACAAACTGGACATGGTAAGAGTCATTAATTTATACTTGCAAAGAACGAAGTTAATAAGAAAATCAGATTCCTTGTTTGTCCACCACCAAGGGAAATTTAAGGGCACAGCAGCATCGAAACCATCCATTTCTAGATGGATTGTAGAATGTATCAAAACAGCATATCTTGAAGCAGGGGTTGAACCCCCAAGATTGGTCAAAGCCCATTCTACCAGGGCTATGGCAACATCATGGGCTTTGAGAGCGCTAGCATCACCTGAAGAAATATGCAAGGCGGCTACATGGTCGTCAATTTCTACATTCATGCGTCATTATAAGTTGGACATTCAAGCAACTGAAGACACAAGATTTGGCACAAAGGTATTGCAGGCAGCAGTAAACTCCTGACTGGTAAGACCAAGTCTACTTTACTATGTATGTATCCTTATGGTATTGGAATCAGGTTCAATGGCACATAGAAATGTGTAATAATTTTTATTATGTGTATGAACGTATATACTATATTAATGTATAAGTAATCAGAGTATATAAGTTATACTACTTAATTATATGATATGATTAGCATATTCTGTTTAATGGTACCCACCCGTAGATACAGCTATGGGAGTACCCATTTGTTTAAAGCGCCGGGGAAGGAGACACGGAGGAAAAGATGAAATTTCTTACCGTTATTTCCTTTTCCTCCGTGTCTCCCCACGGCGCACCCCCCCAATTTAACCTCTGAAGATTCTATATGTTACAGCTATGGCAAAGGCAGACTGAAGAGAGGAGGGGGAAGTGACCTAAATAATTTCCGGGTCAAACATCCAAACGCCAGCTAGCGGGGACGCGACCCATTTGTTTAAAGCGCCGTGGGGAGACACGGAGGAAAAGGAAATAACGGTAAGAAATTTCATCTTTTCTTTCTTATATAAATATTGAAGTAGATTCCTTTCAGTAGAGACATAACAAATTAACAAAGGAACAGAGACTATTCCAATGAATCAGATCGAAGTTCCAGCACCAAAAGGGTTAATGGTGTCACTTACAGATTCATATTGTACCGGCACTGAAGCAAATTAGCGTTTCTTAGCAGAGCTGGTGTAAAAGAAATAATATACAGTAACTACACTGAAATAGCAACCCAATGAACGGGATTCTAGTGACATTTTTCCCTTCATATAATAGACACTAAGTATCCAGTGTGCACAACTAGGTGCCCTGTGTGGTAACTGTCATCAGAGAAGCGCTCCACACATACTGCCTTCTCCTGTAGCAAGAAGCCACTGCCACCATGAAGTAGCAGTCGGAGAGGAAGATGATGGGTCGCTTTTACATACTTATCTGCAGCACACAGAGGCTCCTGCTGCCTCCGTGTGCTTAAAGTTGGCCATGAATCTTTGTGTTGGTGACATCCTGAGACAGAAGAGTACAACCGGGGTATGTTGTGTGGGGTCTAATATTGGTCTGAGGAGTGTGAGTAGTGATGTGCTTGGATACGTCAGAGTGCCCTGAACATTTAAGAGAATGGTATTTGCAGGGAAGTGAAGCTTTGTGGGACAGTGTGCAGGATTGTGTAAAGAAGCTCTGTAGGTTCTAAAGTCGCTATTACACTGAGCTGAGTTATGTCAGTGCAGTGTGGCCTCTTCCCAATGTGCACCTATTGAGAAGCAGCTGTAGGAATTTGAGAGTTCTGCTGCTAGAGCTCATTTTTTTCACAGGAAAGTAACTGTTAATAACCCTTTGAGTGCCAGAAGGGTATGCAACACATATCTAAGCATACTCCACTCTAGCAGTCAAATGGTTAAATGTGTATCGTTGACAGGGATTCCGATATTTAACAGACATGTCCTCCTTTTTTATGGCTGAACCCCTTGACTCATTGAGTTTCAGTGGTATGTGTTGGATACCTCTCTGGCACTCAAAGGGTTAAAGATTAGAGGGGAGCAAAGCGCATTGTCCTTACACATTTAAGAAATGGCAGTAGTCTAGATCACAAGTGCCTGCTTACCTGGCTAGCCAGCCAGCCCTTGGAACTCGCAGAGAGTACCAGTCCATATTGAGCCTATCCCATGGTTCTTAAAGGGTTAATGTCAGCGCCGCTGGCTTCTGTGCTGGCCATAGTAACCTTGAGGAATAGAAGTTGGCGTCACAGCACTGATTTAATATAAATATAAACACAGACCTGCATATGTACAAGGGGTGCAGGGGCCACTCACTAGTACATGGCTCACAGTTTCCTAGTACTGAAATTGGTCCTGCCTTGGAAGCTGACTGTATGGCTGGTCGGACACCGCAATTTACAGTTATAACTCCTTTTATCTTGAGAAATTCATCAGACATCATATACCTTATTACAGGTAGGGAGAGGTGATTGCAATTTCTACTTTGGTATAAAACCAATACTCCACCGAGACAGTCATATCAGGTGGGATTGAAGGAGTGTACAACAGTGGTCAGCGGAGCACTGGTCCTGTACATGCTGGCTAGGCAGGCTTTGTGACGGCTCGGCTCCTGGGTGTAGAATAGCAATACCTGGGGAGCAGCTGACAGGCATCTGGGTTCTGTGGTGTGCAGATTGTATGGCAGTGCGGGCAAGTCAACTGGGTACTGTGGTGGGGTCCTGGGGTGGTAACTGGGAATGGGAGTCATTAGCCTGTCTCCAGTTATTTGGTATTGGTGATACTTTTTGACATTAATAAATCTTTTTTACTTTATTATTTTTTTTGGTTTAATTTTTTTTTTTTTTAATTTTGGCTGAGTGCCTTATGTAAATCCTCTTCTTCTTTCTTGTCACATTTGTTTTAATAAAGCACACTAGAATAAAGGTTACATATTAATGGCAAAGTGCACAAATGGCCAAGTGAGATGTACCGCAATGCTCTGGTCCTTCTATATCTGTCTGAAAGTAGTTCAGGCAGAGGGTGGAGCAAAGACAAAAGGAGATTTTGCAGGGAGGTGTGCATAACATTTCTCACACAGGAGTGCGGATTCATGCCTACAGCTTGTCACTCTGAGATCCGTCTTGTCGTACGACAATATCTCAGGTTTGTCGGAGCTCCTGGTGATGTCTCATATAGGGGAGGAAGGGGTAAGATTTAAGAGCAAATTGTAGGAAAAATAAACTGTTCCTGAGAATGGGAGTAGGTGACATTGATTGGATGCTCTACAATGTACAAAAATCAAGTTCGTTAAAATAGACTGCTACTATCCCTTTAATCCTTTAAGGACCAGAGGCGTGTATGCAAGGCACTGAGAAGCAATGTCTTGCACATGTTAATGTAAGGTGAAGGATAAAATGTGACTACAGTTCTACAGCTTTTACAACTCTACTAAATGTTGAAGAAGGCAGAGGTGGAACAATAAATGCGACAGAGCCACTAATTACTTGTCGTTAAGCAGGAATAACTTGAAAACCTTATCTGGTGTTGTGCCCCAAGGACGAACAATGAGCAGAATGCTACAAACTATATAAAGTTTGTGGAAAGGTATCAGCAGATCAGTTGCATTGACGCAGAACCTGCTTGACATTTTAACTGAATATCCCAAACCATACAGGATATAATTCCCCTGCTTCAACATAAATGATCAAATTAAAAAATCTTCTGCATAAGCCCTAATTGTTTGCTTTGCGCAGGCTGAGCAACTCTTAATGCCTCCCCTGTAGGGGTTCTCTTAAGGCTGGTTTGAGAACCACTCTACTAGGTTGTAAATGTTAATTACATTGTTCAGATTTGGATGTTACTCAGATGTTGCGAGCTGGAATTACAGAAATTACATGGGGCCATTTTCTGGTCTGTGCATAATAAGGTGACAATGAAACTCAACATATTTTGATTATGCATATGTGAATTTGTTTATGTATATATTTGTTTCTGGCTTGATGCCCACCCCTCTCCCTGGCGCAGCTGGGAGGGGGGTAGAGTGCGCCCACATAAGTGAACTGCCGCAGGGCAGCGATTGTGATTGGAGTGACTACAGCTAGCACCTCCTCCTGCCCATCCTGTATAAATCGCTGCAGAGAGATTAACAGAGTGGCTTCAGGGGTGAAGCCCCCCTCTCTACTGCTATGAAAATCCTGCAGGGAGGCTCGCTGCTATCAAGTTCCAGCGGTTCCCAACATGCACAGAGGGCTGAGCAGAGCTGTGGAACCGTGTGTTTGTGTGTATAATTTTAAACAAAAAAAATCCCATTACTATAAATGTGTTGTCCCGTATGGTCCCAGAATTCCTCCAGTTCTTAGTACATCAGCCTAAGTATATTTTTAAGTGCAACAAGTTCATCAGATTGTCTTCTTGTATTCATATGTGATTTCCAATCAAGGATTGTTTTGTTTTTCCTAAAGGTTACACATTACAAGCAATATCCACCAAATACAAGCAAAGTATATTCTTACTTTGAGTGTCGAGAAAAGAAGACCGAAAACTCAAAAATAAGGAAGGTGAAATATGAGGAAACAGTCTTTTATGGTTTGCAGTATATTTTGAAGAAGTATCTAAAAGGTATTTGTAATTTTTTTTTCTATACAAGTAGGAAACATAAAAACACACACTTCATTGCAAAAAAACATAAGTGGCTAGATCCTTATCGGCAGTTCTGCTCCTTTGGAACAGACCTGCCAGTAAATCTGGGGCTGCAGAAATGTGCTCCCTCATGTGTGGTTGAATTCCAACAGGGTGTTCCATTTTCTCCCATAGGAGAAGACACGTGTGTGTGTTTTGGGGGGGGGGGGTGCTATGCACTAAAGCGGTTATTAAAGTAGAGATGGCCTCAAGTGATATAACTTCTCCAGTTCCTAGGTTATTCTATGGAGCCTATGCACTAAGATCTCCACAGTTCTAGAAATATTAGTGAATTGACTCCGTAGAATAACATCGGAATTGGAGTAGTTATATCATTGGAGAAGTTATCTCAGCGTTGTCACCTCTATCACGCATTAGTGAATCTTCCCCATAGTAAAACATAATTATCCTTTATATGAATGTATTGTAGGAATTTTTATTTGTACCCTGTGGTTCAGTTGGTTTGTTCTAGAATTTCCCCACTTTGCCTTTAATGTTTTCCTGCGTGTAGGGGTCACTGCTGTGGATCTCTGTCTTTCTAGAGTGAAGGTCACAAACGTTTTATAGACTGTGAGACAAATGTAAGATTAACTTTGTATCAGATGTAGCTGTAGGAGTGGGCTTGGGCTCTAGCAACCATCAAGCAGTGTGGTTTAATATAAGGGCACATGTTGAGTTGCACCACACAAAAACAAAGGTTCTAGATTAATAGGCCTTTTTATACTTTTGTTTTTATTTATTAATGGAAACTTATTTAGGTCAGTCATAAACAACATGGTGATCTTTAGATGGAGTCCAGGAGAAATGGGATTATCTGAAATGTGTGTTTTTAAATGCAATAGAGCATTGTATTACACTTGTTCGTATCGGTAGAAGAAAAAATAAACTCTGCAGAGGTGACATGTATATTAAAGGAGCATAAAATATTAGGAAATGTAAGCAGATGGAGAAGGGAGAAGATTGGTATCTGTACAAAACTAGGCTGAAGGAGGCTAAATGGCACTCAAAATGTTATCAAAGATGGTCACAATCCATAACGATTTCGGTCCATAGTAAGAGAAGGGAGTTATTATGAGGTGTTCCCCTTTAAATGTAATTTATAGCTGTACAGCGAATGCAACATATACTTCCACACCCACCCAATACAAATACAGTGGGGCTTACGCAAATTTCCATTTATTTAGATAGGACCTTTTTTAGACACTTAAGATCAGTAGAGATCTCCAAAGTAATGTGGTAAAGGAGGGAGAGAGTGGAATACATAATTCTTGATTTATTTAACTGTACTTTTTAGGTTTTCATCATACAGTTAAAAATATACCTGCAGTTGCCTTAATGATCTGAGTTTAAGCTTGCCTTTATTTCACACCTTGTGCAGGTTACTAGTTTTTATCAGGTTTGTAAACAGAAACTTAAAAGCCGCAGTCTACAAGAAAGATCGAATGCAAGAAAAAATTATATAGATTTAAATGAATAGTTTACCCTTAATTTTGAATTTACATGGTCTGCAAGTTCCTACTTTATACACCTATATGCTATATCTGCTAACATACCCAGGGAGCTCATTGTCAGTGACACAGAAGTGTAAAAGTGTGTGGGTGGGTGTGGTATAGGCAACTTGACTTCACATGTTCTGTCAGTGCATTAGATTTAAAGTTAAATGAAAGGGTTACTATTTCTTCAAAAGGATAGTAACCCTTAATATGTAAAATTATATATATTTTTTATTATGTTATAATATTATATTATAATATAATATATAATGTAGGGTTTATCCTTCTGAGTAAAAGAAGGGTGCTATTGCTACACCATCCTACGGACAGCTCTTGTCAGTCGACCATAAATTTCCATAGGATGGTGAGGAAACAGCGCCACTATAAAACTTCAGGCCATTGAGATACTGCACCTAAAAAATAATCAAGTTTAAACTGCAATAACTTTTGAATTATTTTACTTGGGAGAATAAACCCTACTGAGATCTCGTTACTTACACGGAATCCCTTCATTGGAATGGTCTAAAACGTAAAGGCACACGTTTTAGACCATTCCAATGAAGGGATTCCGTTTAAGTAATGAGATCTCGGCACTTCTCAAGCGCCTCCGTGTCGACCGACGCGGATCTCCTGCTGACAGCTTTACAGCTGTCAGTAGGAGAAATCTAACTTTAAACGCCCGTATCTCTTAAACCATAGCGGTTTGAGAGATATGTTTTTTTGCATTTAGATCAGCTTTTTAAGCTCTTCTAAATGCAAAAAAGTTTTTTTTTAGACATTACTAACACTTTAAGTAATGTGAGTGCTGTCTCTGCATCCAGTCTGCAACTAAACTGAATCTGTTCAGGTACTCTGCTGGATAGCCAATGTATGTGCATGGAAAACTGCACAATGTAGATAATGATGTAGAAGAAGAAATGGAGCTATTCTGGAGCACACCAAATGTACCATAGGTGACAAATAGTTCCCTTTGGTTTAAACAGTAATCCCTTCTATGCAAGAGAGCTCTCTATCACATTGTAAAGCAATCCACTGGAGACCTGTGCAGCGTTCAGGGGGTTTAAAGTTCCATTTTAAAATCCATGACAATTGTGGGAATTCTTAATTTTTTCCCTATGGTGCAGCTGGATTACCTCATAATTGCACCACTTTCCCTTTGAACATTTGGCCCATTGTGGTTACTGGTATCCAGCACTTGGGTTCATCTGACTGTAATAATATTTCTCTTAAACCATTCATATATAATTTTTTTTTTTTTTATTTTATTTAATTTGGAAATGTTAATTTTCTCTCAACAGGTAAAGTGGTAACCAAAGAAAAAATAAAAGAAGCCAAAGAAGTTTATCGAGAACACTTCCAAGATGACGTATTTAATGAGAAAGGTTGGAATTACATTCTTGAAGTAAGTTGTACCTTTTGGCATTAAAAATATTTAAAATGTTAACCCTTTGAGTTCCAGAGTGGTGTGCCATGCATTAGTCTGGTTACTAATATTACATTGGCATTAAAGTGATAGTAATAGATCTATTAAAGTGGAGGTCCGCATCATCGTTAATTTTTTTATATATATTTTTATATATATATATATATATATATATATATATATATATATATATATATATATATATAAATATATATATATATTATAAATAAATAAATAGGTAGCGCTATATTACATTACCTAAAATTTTTTAGTTCAAGAGCTATTCAATCCAAAAGTATCCCCCTCCTGACACTTTCCCCTGCATCACTCTGCCTCCGTCTGGTCTGTATGGAGAGCGGCGAGGGACAATAACTTCAGTAAACAAAAGGAAATCCTGCCCTCCTTCATCAAGGATGGCAGGGTTTTCCTTATACTTACTGAGTGAAGACTGGCATCCGTCCGGTCCCACAACCGAATTCCAGTTCTGATGGGAGGCAGCCAGAAGAGGTGGGAGGGGGATCTTTTCGGATTGAATAGCACTTGAACTACAAAACTGTAAGTAATGAAATATAGCGCTACCTGTTTGTTTAAAAAAATAAATAAATAAAGAAGAATCTGACGTCCGATTTAATAGAAGTATTACTATCCCTTTAACACAATGTAGGTGTAACTGTCAGTTGGCCTGTGGCCTGTTACTATGAATGAACTATTACACACAAGCTTTGTCACTAGAGCTCTGGGATACAATTGACACTATTTAGCTAATTATTATCAAATGTTTAGTGGCACTTTAGTAGACCATTTTAATTTTGCTGTTTTAAAATAGCTGGAGAACCACCGTTTACTTGGCATATGCAATAGGAAACTACATTCCCCAGAATCCACTTTTTCCCAAACTTTCACACTGGACTGGATGGTGCTTTGGCAGCCATCTTACTACTCAAATTGCATAGGCTACACAGGCTGGTCTCTTTTATCTTGCTTTAGAGGGGGTTTTCTCTGAACATGTCAGATCCCAAGGGACTCGTGTGGAAGTCCAAGCCTAAGGATTCAGGGACCCTTTTAACCCCTGTAGCACACTGTTCCTTACATGGAAATATTCAATCACCCCATGTCCCTCTTGCATTGTGGCCCCTACTACTCTCCCGGAGCCCTCCACTGTAGAACAAGAGCCAGTTCAGGTTAAAACCTTTTTTTATTATGTATTTATTTAATTATTATTATTTTTTTCCCCTACAGTTGCATATAACCCTTCATCTGTTCAAGGGGTCTCCATTCCTGGTGCACAATACCCCATCAGACATGCTGATTCTGTCTTTAGGGGCCACTCACAGTTGGCTAGGGGCTCTGCAGAGGAGGCTGATGCTGATGGGGAGGATATGGATTCTTCCTTGTCATTTGAGGAAGACCTTTGCCCCTTATCTGAGCTGTTTTAGGAATTTAAGGCCTTCTGAAGCCGGGTCTTTTCTCACTGGACATATTCCAGTGGCGCTGAAAGGATTTGCCCATTTTCCACTCCATTGTTCTCTGGACCAGGCGATCTTGGAAGAATGAGACTCCTGAAAAGAGAGACTTCCTTAATAAATGCATTTCCAATCTCTATCCTTTCTCAGCTGAGGCTTTGTCACAGTGGACTTTACCTCCTGCCGTTGATACCCTAATATATTGCCTAGCTAAAAACAGTACTGCCTTTATCATATGCCACAGACTTTAAGAATCAGACTGAGAAGTGCTTCAATTCCTTGTTGAAGGCAAATTTTGAGGCCACTGGGGCCACTCTACAACACATATTTTCTCTGCAGCTTGGGTCCTAGAGGCATGGCTATCTAGGATAAACATATGTCAGATGCCATTCATGAAGATGTTCCCAGAAAGGAACTGCTGGTTATGCTGGTGTCATGCCCCTCTATCCCTTACCTCTGAGTTCCAGCTGTCCACCGCTTCTGTGAGCCTCCCGGATGATCCGCTATCATGGAGTAGGCAGAAGCCGCAGCCTAAAGTAGCGGCGTCTACCTGCGATCTCGGTAGTGCTGTAGGCCAAAACCACGGCCTAAAGGTAAGGGTGCCCACAGGGAAGACATCCAGTGACCAGCAGTTAGTGTTGTACACATGTAGGAGGGAGGTAGAGCCTGCCCTTCTCATCAGCTGCCCACCAATAAAGTTCCTCCAAGGCAGTAGTGAGGCAGGTGCTGTAATGACACTCCCCTCTGGTGGCCAATTCATTGAGAGGTTTGTCCAGCAGATGGGAGGGGTTAAGACCTGCAGCACTATAAGAAACCCTCAGGCTGTGTCCACTTTGCTCCAGTGCTTTGGTTCCTGTATGCTTTAAGCCTCTAGTTCTCAGTAACTCTTTGCTTGCCTTTCTGCAGACCCTTTGCTTGATTATCCAGGACCTGACCTTTGGCTTCCCTGCTGGACTACCCTGCCTGCCTGTTTCCTGACCTTTGCCTGATCCACCGATTTTTGTTTCTGTTTAACCCTTGCACTCCCGTGCTGCCATTCCTACCAAGATGTTCTGCCTGTCCTCCGCTGTGGACCACCTGGTAAGGGTGTCTGGCAAGAGATAGCATTCTCTGCTCCTACACTCCAACCAACCAATCCTGAAAGCTGGCCATTATTATGTAGGCCAATGCATACCGCACTGAGGTGGCCTTCAGCGCAGCTTGATTTTTGTGGAAAGGTCCTTTCATAACTGAACATCACATTTTGTGGCTCAAGATTTGGTTGGCTTACCAATATTCCAAAGTCTTTGGTGTGTCTACCCGTTGTAGGGCAACAACTTTTTGGTCCTGACCTGGGTAAGGTCATTAGTGATGGTACTGAAGGTAGATCATGCTTTGTCACTCAGATCACACCTAAACATGCACTTTTTTTTTTTTTTTTCCCTCCCTTCTTCTTCCCCCTTTCCCTACGAAAATGCATTGTTTTCATTACTCCCACCAGTTCCCAGAACCCACCTAGGGTTCAAACCCCACAGACATCAGGTCCTCCCTGACCCAAAACCCAAACTGACTTGGCTGAACAAGAGAGACTGCTCAGAAGCCTAAAGATGACAAGGCCACCTCTGCATAACTCTTGGAGTTCTGGTTAGTCTCCACCCAAAGGAGTTGACTCTGTCTTTCTCAAGATGTGTGGGTGTCTTCCACATTCATGTGGAAATCACCTTATAAACAAGAGCCAGTTGTGTTTTGTGGGTCACTTTCTGAATATATAACCTAAATCTCAAATCCCACCCACCTCGCCATTTTTTTTTCCAGAGTTCTCCAAGATCCTGTTCAGGCGTGTCTATTCATAGACATATGCAATATCCTCCTTGTTGCAAAAAACAGGTGCTGGTTCATGTTCCAGCCCAGGAATGCTTCAGTGGATTTATACAAATCTTCTTTTTGTTCCCAGCAAGAACAGTGGCTTCTGTCCCACTTGAAGTGTCTCAACCAGTATGTTCTAGTTCTGAGATTGCAGAGGAATCTCTGCAATCTGTCATCTCTGCCATGTGTCAGGGAAAATTTCTTGCCTCTCTGAATCTCCGGGACATCTATCTTCTTGTCCAAATTCATCCAGACCATGGTTGCTTCCGACGATTTGCCTGCGAGATCTGTCATTACTTATTCACTGCTTTCCCCTTCGGACTAGCATTTGCTCCAAGAATCTTTGCGAAGGTCATGGCTGCTCACATCCCTACTCAAGAGATACCCTTGACTCACTAGTTAGACAACCTTTTGCTTAAGGCTCCTTTGGAAGCCATTCCCTGTTTAGATTCAAGACTGGTTTCTCATCCTGGAGAAACACTCTTTGGCTCTCAATCGCAGGAAATCCTCTCTGGTGCCTTCTGAGGTTCTGTATTTCTTGGGCATGAGATTTAGCACTCCAATGGAGGGTGTTTCTTCTGGAGGACAAGATTCAGGTCCTAGCTGTTCATGTTACCTAAAGAGATATCTTGGCCATTTGAGATGGTACATGATTATATGAGAGTGCTGCGTCACCTGTTCTTTGCTCCAGAAGTTGCTCCACACTAGGGATCTGCAACTGGACATCTTCAGGAGCTGGTCAGCACAATATTCTTACCCGTCTCATGCCATGTCCTTGTCTTCATGAACTAAGGAAGATCTTTGCTGGTGGCTTCACCTTCCTCACCTAACACTGGGATGTTCCATTTGTCATACTGGAGTGGGTGGTGGTCACAAAGAGTCGCTTGACTGGGGAGAAGAGTCCTCTTCCAATCAACACTCTGGATATGCAGGTTATTCACCTAGAGCTTCACCACTGATCTAGTGCTGTAAAGCATATTGGTGAGGGTCTACTCTGACAGTGCAACAGAATCAGACATAAATCGCCAAGGAGGAGCCAGAAGCAAGTCTGCTTGGCTGGAGATTCAGGGGCTTCAGTGGGCAGAAATTTGTGTTTGTTTCTTTTTCAGAAGTGTATTGCTTTTCTTCCTGATGTCAAGAACTTTGTTCAGTGGGTGGCTCACATTTACCCTACTTTCAGGGATCCCACTCCTCTGTGGGATTTGAAACTGGTATTAGGCTTTCTCCAGAGGCCACCTTTTGAGCATCTTGCATTTGTTTCTTTGCATCTCCTGACACTTAAAGGGAAAGTAATGTTTCACAAAAATAGCAGCTCCAATTAATCTTCATAGTATTTGAGCCATAGAGAGTGTTATTTCAATACTGCAGAGGAAAAAAACAAAAGAGAAGGCACTTCTGGTGCAATATTGTTTCAATGGAATGTTCTCACCAACCCATCACATTTAAGAACTATACTCTCAAAGGATTTGTTCAACTCAACATGTGTTAGTTGAATTTCGTGCTCATGGGATATTTTGACCGTCCTCACAGCAGTTTTGATAACTGTTGGAAACTTCTTGTTCTCTCTGGCAGCTCCTCAGAACAACTTGACAGAAGTTTGGAACATAAAGAAAAACAAAAGGAGGGCACCCAATAGTTCTTGTTAATCTTAATTTCATAAATAATTTTTGCCAAAGACTACAATGTCCGAGTCCTGGCCTTGGTGGAGGCCAGCTTTGGCCAGAAGTTCCTTCAGGTGGTTGTGCCTGTTTAAAGGCTTTTTTTTTTTTTTTTTTTTTTTTTTTTTTGCATTGTTCTGAATCCTGTTGATTCTTCTTGTTCAGTTGCTTGGTGTGCAAGTTTTGGTGTCCATCGATACCTGAGGTTTATAGGGTACCAGTTAGTCCTGTAGAATACTTTCTCCTGTTCCCTTCCAGGAATGTTGGTGGATGTTTTGGAATTTTCCCATGGTTCCTGTGTTCCACACTGGACATAAGAAAAAAGGAAAATCTTAATGAATTAGAGAATTTTTGTGCCATGTGGAACACAGAACTCTGAGGGGGAAAAAAATGTGAGGATTTCACTGAAAGTTCACTAAAATTCTCCATTTGTTCATGTGCTCTTAATGGAACACAAACTCCTGACAATGAACTGGGTTATGTGCACTTACATTCCCTGTAGCTTCATTCTAGCATCTGTAAACGTTTTGAGGCTTCAAATCTAGCTTTATATATGCTCTTTGAGGGTATCCATTAATGTCTTTTTGCATTACTCAAAGCCCTATTGTCGTAGCAATCTTGATAGGGTGTCTATTACTGCCCCATTGTCGTTTTAGATGTCCTGAGATAAGGTTACAGCCTTTCTGTACCACAGAGGGATACTTATCTACATTAACTACCTTTGCTATTGTCTCTTTCCAAACAACACAAACAAAATTAACTAGATGGCATATGAAGAGGACAGTAGTCTAAACATGCATAAAAAAAGTTTAGGATAATGTGTTAGGGGTCTAACATTATTATTAGAGATATAGATATCTATATATATAATCATTAGATGCTAGGTGGAAGTCAATTAAATGTTAAATTCATGTCAACCATTTTTAGTTTGAAGTGTTTGTATTCATTTAAACGTTTTTTGATTTTACGTTTCTCTCTATTGGGATGTTCATGAATATCCCTGCTCTGTTATGAGACATATCTCATATGGTTGAATTATCTGTTCTAGACCAAAGTGATCTCTAAACATGGGCACAGATTTATCTCTGTAAGAATAGAATTTGTACCTGCTTCTATTTTAGAACAGGAATATGGCCTTTTTCACAGGGTCAACATCAGTGTAGTGATGATGCATTCATTATGTCATCCTTGATTAAAAAGGTGTGCAGGGCTGTGATACCATTCACACAACTGAATATCTCCTCATCCAAACATAGTAAAGATGAAGCAAGGCTTCAGACATTTAACACAAGCTATGTTAGAGGTTGTGATGCCACTCCAAAGAGTGGCCGACCAACATGCTTGTCAGACAATAATATTGGCTAGCTCTCATGAGTGGTGACTGTCAGCCACACACCCCCAGCGACTGGATCATTGGTGGAACCCAGGAGACAGAAGTGTAGTTCTCTTCCTAGTGAAAAAGCTCTATGATGTGAAGGAAAGATTGAGATTTTTATTTATCATGTACAAATAGTTTTCATGTGTTAGATCACTGACTGTAAACCACTTTTTGTTGCTTAAGTTGTAAAACCATCTTTTTCCAGAAATACGATGGACACCTTCCTATTGAGGTAAAGGCTGTGCCGGAGGGCAGTGTCATTCCCAGGGGAAATGTATTGTTTACTGTGGAGAATACAGATCCTGAATGCTTCTGGCTTACAAACTGGGTTGAGGTAAGTGTCTTTATTAGGTTCTGCTTTACTTATTAGACAGGAATTGGAAAACCACTGCCTTAAGTTACCAGATGTTTAAAGGGATAGTAATACTTCGTTTTATCTTTATTTTATTTTGTAGGCATTAAAAAAACATGAAGAACGATTTAAGTGTTATCTCTCAAACCTTTATGGTTTGAGAGAGATTCACAAGCAAAGTTTCCCCTCCCACCCCTTTTACCTAGTGTAAGCCATCTCTTCTCAGACGTGGAATGCAGTCCATAGACCAGACAGATAACAGAAGGGGACAATCTTCTTCCTATGAGAACAATGAAAGCCCCCCCCCCCGACAAGTTTTTCCCCTTAATTGAACTTAATTGAAGATTTTTCCTCTCTGCAATCTACCTGGGCACCTCCCATCTGCTCTGGCTGAGCAGTGTTACATCAGTAAAAGGGGAGGGAGGGGGATACTTTGTCATTCAATTACTCTTGAACTACAACTCTGACAGAATTAAAATAACACTCTGCAAAGTACAAATACTATGATGATTAATTAGAGCTGCTTTTATTATGAAACATTACTATCCCTTTAAACTGTAAACCAGTTTGTTGCACACCCTTGTATCCCTTAAAAGTGTGAATGACTGACAGGAACTGGTTTAAAAAATAGACATCATTCTGATATAACTATTTAGTTTTATTTTTATGACCACTTCCTGGCATTACAGCAGTCTCTAATGCCCATTTAAGCATGCAAATGTATTTTTTTTGCTTTAGACCATTCTGGTTCAAACATGGTATCCTATCACCGTGGCAACAAACTCAAGAGAGCAGAAGAAAATCCTGGCAAAATATTTGCTAGAAACATCTGGGAGCTTGAAGGGTTTGGAGTACAAATTACATGATTTTGGCTACAGGGGAGTTTCTTCACAAGAGGTAACATACTTTGTATTTTTTTCATTATTGCTAATATTTCGGTGTTATTTTTATTTTAGCTTTTTCCTTTTTAATTTGGGTTGCTAAAATTTTGATTTTTTTTTTTTTTTCAACCTGCAATAGTAAAACAAAACCTCTTTTTCACTAAATCTTGACACTGATAGATCTGTCAGCCATTAGAATGGGAAACGAGTTTGGAAGACATGTATAGTATCGGAGTCCTGCTCACAATGCTTCTTCCATCTTGACGTGCTGTATTGTGCAGTGAGACTCTAACTATGGAAGATACATATACTACAGGCCTGCCTAAAGTAGTGGCATTCACCCCACAAAAATACCAAAACAATATTTAGATACTTGTAGCATGAAGATTCTAGAAATCTAAATGACCATGAAGTTATAAAGAAATAAAAAATGGTGCAATACTGTTAGAAATATGTGACTCGTCACTTTTTATAACTTGACCTCTCACGTATTATATGTCTTGGACATTCGTTTTTCTAGAATATCTCTTTTATGGTATCATCAAAGTTTGAATAGAAAGAGGGGTATAAACTCAAGAGACAGTTTTTTTTTTTATATAAAATAAATATATATTTAGAACCACAAAATTGCCCTAAAATCTCATAAGATATAAACATTTCTATAGCCACAGTGGGAATGGGATGTCTCCTCTCTACCCTTTCCCTAAATCTGCTTTTCATTGGCTGGTGAGAAATGATGGAACTTGTAGTGTGGCAGCAGCTGGTGGGGTCCTCAAGTTGTCCATCACTATTTCTGTCTCCTGCATTCTCCCTAAACCTATGGCCATATGTTCAGAAACAAAAGTGGAGCAATTCTGGGGCAAACAACTGCAAAATAGGGAACAAATATAAATCCTATTTGATTATTTACATTTTTACCAAGGGGTGTAGTTTGCTTACCCCAGACTGTTCCATGTTTTCTTATGGGCCCTGGAGTGAGAATGAATACTAGTGGAAAGTGAAACTGGTTTTCCACATAAATAGGGACATGGGGCCTTCAATATAAAGGCAATGTGGAACACTTCTGGGACAAACCAACTACACTGTAGGGGGCAAATAAAAATTCCCCAAATTCTCAATGCTCTAAATGGGGCTTTTTTGGCCCAATGGCATCTTGAAAACTCTAGCCCAGTTTAAATCAAATTGAATTTCTGTTGCTTATTGTAAAGTTGGTTTGACCCAGAATTGCTCCATAATTTCTTTATGCATCAGGTTCACTGAGCCTTGTGTTAAAGAGAAGCGGGGGAATACTGGAGGCAGACTGTTTGCATTATAGGGGGGTAAAGGTCCAGTTTATTTAAATATGGCACTTGCCCTTTAATCCCCTTTATTGCTAAGAGTGTCTCCAGCAGATTGCAAAGCAATGCATTGGCATCCTCTCTAGCTTTCAAGGGGTTGAAAGCCCTATTGAATTTATTTTCTTTTTCCCTTATGATGAGGTTGGTTTGGACCAGACTCAGGACACTTTTCTTTTGAACTCTGTACTTTAGGGGCTGCATGTTTAAAATAAGTGTTGGCGTTCTGGAACAAACCATTTGCACTATAGGGGAGAACTAAAAATTCCCATGGATTTAACATCTTGAATGCTAGAGAGGTCTCCAACGCATTGCTTTTCAATATGTTAGAGACTTCACTAGCATTCAGGGTTTAAAAACTTCATTAAACCAATGAGAATTTTTAGTTTTCACCTATAGTGCAGATGGTTTGCCCCAGAACTACTTCATGTTTCATTTGATTCTCCCCCCCCCCCCCCCCCCAAATGTTTACTTGATAGCTACCATGGTTAAGTGTTCCAGATGGATTTGTCTCTTTCAGTTTCCTCTCGGTGGTGAAGTCAGACAGGTGCTTAGAAGAGCCACTGATAATGAAAGGTGAAAGCAATGTTCTTCTCCTCACCTCAGTTGGTTCACTGCCAATCCATCTTTCCACTCAAACCTACAGTGGAAACTGCTCAGCAGTTAGATGTTGTATTCATTTTCTGAGTTTGTTGCAGTGTTTTTTCCTCAACAAATAGATTTGGCTCTTGAAAAACATTCTAAAGTAAAGTACTTGTGAAATCCAAATAAACAGCTGTTTCTGAGAATAGATAGCAGGCGTTTTAGATGTGCAAAGAGAAGTGGAGCATTTCTAGGCCCAACCAACCCTACCTTAGGAGACCAATGAAATTTCCCAAACTTCACATTGACTTAAGTGTGTTGGAGGCTTCTCTAGCATTCATGGGGTTAAAAGTTCCATTAGTTTGTTTACATTAGAGGAGACGTCTAAGGGCTGATATGATTACCATTTACAAATACATTCAAGGTCAATACAAAGAACTATCCAATGGATTATTTAAACAAAGAGCTGAGCTAAGAAAAAGAGGTTATCCATTAAGATTAGAGGAAAGGTGCTTTTGACTAAAACAAAGGTATGGATTTTTTTTTTTTAAATACAGTAAGGGTGGTAAAGCTATGGAATTCTTTGCCTCGGGATGTTGTACTTGCAGATAATGCAACTGCTTTCAAAAAAACAATGGATGCCTATCTAGCACAGTACAATTTTGAAAATTATGACAGATGGCTTCAGTGCAGATTGGATGTTGATCCAGGGAGCCATTTAGAGTCAGGAAGAATTTTTGTTATCTACTTGGATCTAAATTGGAAATGGCTTCGGGGTTTTTATTTTTTTTTTTTTCTTAATGCCTTCCTCTGGATCAACAGGGGTGTGTTTGGCATGGGCTGGACGCTTGCATTTTTTCAGCCTCATCAACTATGTTACTATGTAATGGGAATATGTTTGTTTACTGTGGTGCAGGTGGTATGGTTTGACTCTTCAGTGTGCATATGGCCTAAAATGTGCCCATAAATCTATACTGTGGTGCATTGTGGTTCAGTGTGCAACACCAGGACCTCTCATTTAAAAACAATTATGCATATTAAAAATGAGCGCATCCTTTCCTTTTTTTTCAAGCCTCCTATTGTGAGCTTCCATCTTGAAAGGCTTTGTATGATTCCTTCTTATCAATTTATTCCACCCTTCTGGTGGAAGCTGATCCAGTTTTAGCAGTTGTGAAGGTGGGGAGAGGTGATTTATTATGAAGGCTTTTTGGCGAGCAAAGCTCTGATCAGATAAGGTTCCCAAACCACCAAAGCAATAATAGCTATAACCTTGAACCTGTCTTCAAAATTAATAACAAGTTTATTTGCAGTTGAAATAAATATATTTAGTGTAACAGAATTCTGCCTAGTCACACATGCACAAATTCATATATTCATACACTGGTACATGAACAGACCTTTGCTCATTTCCATGTACCTTTCCATGGGAGTGTGTATGTACGTTTCATTCGTGCGCACATTCATACAATTGCACATGCATGTCCATGCATTTTCTCGTGCTCCGCTTTGCACAGCCATGCATATGCACACATTTATCAAGGAGGTAGAGATGTCCTCATGGCAGAGAGGTAACTGTTGCAATGGTGCAAGAAAAGCCAAAAAGGGATTCACTTGATATAAATCTATATAATAATAATGATAACTAGTATTTATATAGCGCCTTTCTCCCAGTGGGACTCAAAGTGCTTTCAGCACACGCTCTCGGAACTAACCAAATCGGAAGCTGAAATAATAGATGTTGTTATTACCCAATCAATGGTACTCGTTTATCTACCTCGGAGGGATGAAGGGTTGAGTTTACCCTGCTGGGATTTGAACCTGCAACCTTGAGGTTTGAACAGTCACCGTTGTCAGGGAATTTTCCAAGGAGCTATCTCACCGGCCTACAGTTCTACAGTTCATTCCGTTTCCAATACTAGTTTATTAGTTGGCTAAATAAACTGTAAAATGCAAGTTTTAAACCAAAATACTTTATGAATTGATTCAGAATTAATATTTAACACCTTAATGACCCTTGACGGTCATAGTATGTCAAGGGTCGATCTGACTGAACGACCCAGGACGTACTATGACCGTCATGGAGTTCCAGGCTCCCCCCGCGGCTGCACGACGTTCGGGGAGTCCGGAACCGGAAAAAAAAAATGCTCCGCTGTCCTTAAGTCACGGTCCGATCGCCCGGTCGTTAAGGGGTTAATGGACAATTATTTAAAAAAAAATAAAATAAAATAATAGAGGGGGGGAAAAAATACAAAAACAAACTTTTTTTTTTTTTTTTTTTTTTTTTTTTCCCCCTTTAAATGTCCTGCAGAAAAGGGAAGGTCTGGTCACCTTAAATATTAACCACTAAATATACATCACACAAATGTGTAACAGAGAAACCAAACTGTTAATGCTATGTTTTTGTTTTGTTTTGTTTTTTTGAAGACCGCAGGAATTGGTGCATCTGCTCACCTGGTGAATTTTAAAGGAACAGATACTGTTGCAGGAATAGGATTAATAAAACGATACTATGGAACAAAGGATCCAGTCCCAGGGTTTTCTGTACCAGCTGCTGAACATAGGTAATTTTCCTGTTTCCCAGGCCATTGGATCATTCTGTTTGAGTTATCACCTTTCCCATAATGTAATTTAAAAATTAATTTCACTCCTTTACAAATTAGCCTAAATCTTTTTGTTATATATTGTAAATAATGAAAAGTGTATACATTTTTTTCTATCCAGCCTCCTCCTATGACGGAGTCTTTCTGCTGGAGTGCTCTCATTGGCCAGAAATCGATCTCTGCCAATGAGAGTGCTTCAGCTTACAGACAGCCTCCGTCATCGGAGAAGGCTGCATAGAAGCGTCAGACTGTGGTACAGATCAGTTAAATACAGTCTACCCGGAAGTAAGTACAGAGCTGCATTTATTCTTTTAATTTCTCCAAACAAGCTTTTTTTTTTTTTTTTTTTTTTATATAAATGTGCACACTTTTCATTATTTACAATATAGAACAAAACAATTTAGGCAAAGTTGTAAAGGGGTGAAACATACCCTTTAAAAGAATAATATAAATTGTTTATGATGTTTGAGTGTCCTAATACTTGAAGAGCTTTCACTCACTGGCATTGCCTCACCCCTTGGTTCATCTCTACCTGCCTTCTTGTAAACTCTATTTCTCTGTCATCCAATACAGGTTACTGGTAACTCTGGGTAGGTGATCCGCCCCTTTAAGTAAACAGGAACAATTCTAGAAGTGAATGCATTGAGTGGAGCCTACCTTCCCTCCTTGGCTGGCTAGCCAGTCGGCTCCAGTAAGATTTGTTCCTTGGTGAAGATACAGGCAAGAGAACCGTTCTATTATAGCTTTAGCTATTTTTTTATTTTTCTGTTAGAAATGGAATACCACCATTAGGCAGATAACCATAACTGACAGTGCACTTAGATGTGGCTAGCTCAGTAACCAGGTGCTTTTGTGGACCTTAAGCCCTGGGGTGAAAATCTTGGGTTCAATTTCTTTCCCCAGGAGTTGTCCACTGAGGCTTCTTCTTAATACATGGCGATCTGAAAAGATCTGCAGGAAAGGTGAGCAACGCTTTGAGTGCTGCAGATCTACATGTCCCACAGTGCCCCTCCGCACAGGGGTTTTCCTTTGGAGTTCCTATTGCACACTCCTGCACTCCTTGGGTTTATCTGTATGTCTGGGTGGTTTGGAGCAAGTTTCTGCTGGTTCAGCATCTTTCAGGGGGTTGTTGGCACTTTCCCTACTGGGTTCAGTGTTTATTGGGTTTAGTGACATGTTTTAGTAATGTATTGTGCACATTCACATATCAGTTACAACTCGGCAAAATTTGTGTTTCGCTTTTACCGAATAGACGCCATTGCTCCATTCACTTCTATGGGACTGTACAGTTTGGGACATATCTCTGCAACCGCTCTTCTTAGCGACTTCAGAGATGGCTCATTTTGTTTGTCTGCCCTTGCTGTATTGTCCGGTCAACATCTTATGTGTGTTTGGGGGCTCGGGGGGCTTCGGGCACTGTTGGGGTACTTTTTCTGGGAAAACTACATTTCCCATGAGCACTTGCTTTGCGTGCTTGTTTTTGATTTGCTCCTGCCACGGCAGCCATTTTGTGCTTTTCCTGAATGAGTGTCCTATGCAGGGCTTGGACTCTCCTTCTCTCCTCTGCAGATTAACCCTTTGCCTGCCAGATAAGTGCATTTTAGCAATTTCTGGGGTGAAGTTTAATCTTAATCACTGTATTTGGGTGATTCCCTATACTTTAGACATTCTCACAGTGTCAAAACGTTTAATCAGTTGGAGCTTGGGGCCAGGCCTAAGACTAAGGATGCTGGGGTCTCTGTGTCCCCTATTGCACATTGCTCCTCATGTCATTCAGGGTTACCTAGAGAATTCTCAGGTCATTTATGCCCAGCATGTTCTGCTGTCCCTGAGTCTCCCCCAGGGACCTCCAGCCATGCATTAGAGCCAGTTTGGGTGCAAAAGTTCAAGGCTGCTACTAAAGACCTCCGGTCTACATTGCAACTCTTTCCATCCCAGTTACAGGGAGTCTTCCACTCCTGGCAGACCCCTACTTCTGTCAGATATTCCTTGCCGAAACCGCAGGGAGTACCTGATGTATCAGATTCCTCTGAGGAGGAACTGTTAGTGGATTTTTACGTTGAGGAATGTTCTGCTATGGGCTTCTTTCAGTTTTTTGGGGACCCCTTTGAGGCTGATCCTGATCTATCGGCTGAGGGCCTGATCAGAGCAGTCTTAACTACCCTAAACATTCCCTTAGTGCAGGAGGTTTCTACAGATCCCTTTGATGTGTTTTAGGAGCCTAAAAGGCCCTATAGTTGTTTTCCACCTAACCCCTATTCCTGACCGCCTTGTGTCTGATGAGTGGAAGTCTCCGGACAGGAAAACTTCTGTTTCCAAGAAATTTGCCAAGCTTTACCCATTCTCTGAGGCTGTGCTTGCTCAGTGGGTTCCTACCCCCAAAATGGATGCTCCTGTCTCCAGGCTGTCTAAGTCCACTGCCATGCCAGTTGCTGATGCGTCTGTTCTGAAAGACTGGACTGACAAG
Organism: Rhinophrynus dorsalis; assembly: GCA_037306005.1. Taxonomy (NCBI): domain Eukaryota; kingdom Metazoa; phylum Chordata; class Amphibia; order Anura; family Rhinophrynidae; genus Rhinophrynus; species Rhinophrynus dorsalis. The sequence continues at coordinate 301,161,488 of CM074721.1, forward strand.
AAATTTGAGATCTCCAAGTCCATTTTTGCCACTGCTGGTACCGCCATGCGTCCAGTGTTCGTTGCAGCATGGGTGAACTGGGCCATTGCGGTCTGGACTGAACAGCTCACCCTGGCTGTCTGTCAGGGTGCTCCTGCTTCGAATATGTTGCGGCTTCTTGCCAACATTTCTGAGGCCTTTCACTATGTTTCTGCTGCCTTATTTGATGCCATCCATTTGGTGGCAAGGGTTTCCACCAAGTCTGTGGTTTCCGGACGAGCTGTTTGGCTCAAGATCTGGTCTGCTGATACTGCTTCCAAGAAAGCTTTGCTCTCATTGTCTTTTCAAGGCACCTCTTTGTTTGGGCCAGATCTTAAGGATCTGATCAATGAGGCCACAGGGGCAAGAGTACCCTTCTGCCTATGGTCCCCAGGAAGAAGACGCCTGTCAAGCATAATCTGCTTTTTCGTCCCTTCCAGACTAAGACACGTCCAGGGAACCAGGTGGTTCCCTCAGCTCAGCATTCCTCTTCCAAGCCCAAACAACAATGGAAGCCCAAGGTCTCCCCCAAGACTAAGGCTTCCAATCCTTCTTTGGCATGACTTGCCGAACCCAGGTCTCCACTCGGCTGTGGGTGGCCGTCTGCGTCACTACCACGGCATCTGGGAGGATTCAGTGGTGGCCCCGTGGCTTTTACAGGTGGTGGCGGAAGGGTACAGGATCCCTTTTGTCTCTCTTCCTCCCATTCATTTTTTTTCCCTCTCATACGCCCCAGGGCATTGAGAAACACTGTCTGTTCAGTGGCGCTATCCAGGCCCTTCTGGACAAGGATGTTCTGGAACCTGTTCCAATTCTAGACAGAGGTATGGGTTTTTACTCAAACCTCTTTGTGGTCTCCAAGAAGGACGGTGGCTGCCGTCCCATTTTGGATTTGAAGGATCTCAATTCTTTTGTGATCAAGACTCATTATCACCAGGAGTCCCTATGGACGGTGATTGCTGCTATGTCCCCGGGGGAATTCCTTCCCTGTCTGGAGCTTCAGGACGCGTATCTACACATAGCCATTCATCCAGAGAGTCGACAGTATCTCAGATTTGCCTGCAGCCAAGGGCACTTTCAGTTTTCAGCTCTTCCCTTTGGTCTGACTACAGCTCCTCAAGTCTTCAAGCGTGTCTTGGGAACCTTGGTATCCGTCCTCCATTGGGAAGGCATCAGAGTTACTCCATACATGGGCGACCTGCTTTTGAAAGCCCCTTCTGCAGAACTTCTTCATCAGCAGGTTCAGGATTGCATTCATGCTGTCACCCATCACGGGTGGATCATCAACATGGCCAAGTCAGATCTTGTCCCATCCCAGTGTCTGGTCTTACTGGGCCTTCTCTTCGACAATCAGCAGAGCATGGTGTTTCTCACGGACGAGGTGGCTCACCAGATCGCCCACAGGGTTTCTGCTGTTCTGGCTCACGATCCAGTTCCAGCCAAGAAGCTGTTCTCTCTAGTGGGGAAGTTCATTTCCACCATAGAAGCGGTCCCGTTTGCTTTGGCTCACACCAGGGAACTCCAGAAGTTTGTGATCCACTTGTATAGGGGTCAGCCGGACCTTTTGAAGATGTCAGTGTCCTTCCCTCTTCATGTGGAACAGAGTTTGTCATGGTGGCTCGACCTCTCCAATCTATTGAAGGGCAAGTCCATCCAAGTATCCTTCTTGACCACGGTGACGACAGATGCCAGCCTCTCCGGCTGGGGAGCGGTCCTGGGTCGCCTGAGTGCACAAGGTCGGTGGTCTCTGGAGGAGTCTCTCCTTTCCATCAACATGTTGGAACTTTGGGCAATATTTCATGCTCTTCGCCATTGGACACCCCAGCTGGAAGAATGCCCAGTCCGGGTAGAGTCCGACAACACCACGGCCGTGGCTTACATCAAGAAGCAGGGCGGAACAAGTCTAGCAGCTTGGTTAGAGATGAAGCCTATTTTGTCCTGGGCAGAAGAACGTGTTCCTGCCATATCCGCAGTACACATTCCTGGCGTAGACAATGTCATGGCAGACTTCCTCAGTCGACACATGGTGCACAGCGGAGAGTGGGAACTGCACCCGGAGGTGTTCACCCTCATTGTTCAGAAGTGGGGTCTTCCTTGCATTGACCTGATGGTGACAAGACACAACTGGAATGTTCCGATGTTCTGCTCCCACTGGAGGGATCCTCAAGCTTTAGCAGTGGATGCCATGTCCATTCCTTGGTTAATTCCTCTGGCTTACATCTTTCCTCACCTCCCCATGTTGCACAGGGTGTTAAGGAAATTGAGACTGGAGCACTATCCAGTCATTCTGATTGCTCAGTGCTGGCCTCGACAGGCTTGGTTTCCGGAGATTCTGGATCTGTCAGTGGCGGAGCCATTTCAGCTCCCTTGCCATCTGGATCTTCTTCTACAGGATTACCTGTGGAAGGAGGATATTCTTCATCTATCTTTTGACGGCTTGGAAATTTAATCCTCAATATGAAGTAAGAAAGAGAGGTTTTTCTTCTGATGTGGTGGCTACTATGCTTAGTGCCCACAAACGGTTTCCTCTAAGGCCTACCGTCGTGTCTGGTCGACCTTTCTCTCTTGGTGTGCTGACAGGGACCTTTCTCAGGATTTTGATCTGCCTACGGTCCTGGCTTTCTTGTAGGATGGTGTGGATAAGGGCCTCAGTTTGAGTTCCCTTAAGGTTCAGACTTCTGCTCTCTCTGTTTTCTTTCAGAGGTGCACTGCTATTCTTTCTGATGTCAAGGTTTTCTTCCAGGGCGTTGCTCATACTAGTCCTGTTTTTCAAGACTCCCGCTCCTTAGTGGGATCTTAACTTGGTTTTGGGCATCCTTCAGTGACCCCCCTTTGAGTCTTTGGCTATTATTCCGCTATGCCTGCTGACGTGGAAAATGGTCTATCTCCTGACGATCGTGTCTGTTCGCCGTGTCGCGGAGTTGCATGTTCTGTCTTGTAGACCACCCTTTTTGGTGTTTTACAAAGACAAGGCGGTGCTTCGCACTTCACAGGAGTTTCTCTCGAAGTTGGTCTCTGAGTACCACATTAGTCAGGAGATTGTGGTGCCTTCTTTCTGCCCTGACCCTACCTCTGACAAGGAGAGGAATCTCCACTTGTTAGATGTGGTGTGTTGTCTCAAGCTTTATGTACATCGCACTGAGTTCATTAGACAATCTGACTGGCTATTCATCATTCCTGAGGGCCCCAGGGCAGGGAGACCTGCATCCAAAGTGACTATTGCGTCTTGGATCAAGTCCACTATTCGTAAGGCTTATGAGCTAAGGAAGAAGCCTGTTCCCTTTTGGGTCATGGCTCATTCTACTAGATCCTTTGTGGCTTCTTGTGCTTACAAGAATCAGGCCTCCACTGATCAGTTGTGCAAGGCTGCCACCTGGTCATCTGTGCACACCTTTTCGAAGCACTGCAGTGTTGATGTGCTGGCATTGGCTAACGCCTGCTTTGAGAGGAAGATCCTGGAGGCAGTCTTGCCTGTCTAGGATCTTCTTCGGTTCTTTGGTGCTTACTTCACTTATGAGCCCTGTTGGCTCTAGATCAGGGTGCTATGTGACAGTTCCTGGGGTATTGTTACCCCTGTTCAGTGTCCGTTGACACCCTTCATTTGTTATTGTTGGGCTTTCTCTGATCTGATGGTTCATATATACTCTGGGGACTTTGGGGGCCCTGCGCCTGGTCCTTGCCTTTCTTCCCACCTCTGGGAAACTCAATGGTTGGACATCCCAGAGTTACCAGTAACCTTTATTGGACGACAGAGAAAAGAGGATTTTAGTCTTGCCTGTTAAATCCTTTACTCTTAGTCCATACAGGTTACTGGTCTCCCACCCTATCAAGGGACATGCTTAGCTCTTCTGTGGTAAACCGTGGGGGTCCTTCGGGGTCATGGTCACAGGAGTCTTCTTTCCCTTCTACTATCCAGTCAATATTTAGTGTCTCAAACCTTACTGGAGCTGATTGGCTAGCTGCAGCCAAGGAGGGAAGGTAGGCTCCACCCCTGCATTCACTTCTAGAATTGTTCCTGCCTACTTAAAGGGGTGGATTGCCTACCCAAAGTTACCAGTAACCTGTATGGACTAAGAGAAAAGGATTTAACAGGTAAGACTAAAATCCTGTAATCTCCAGGTTCACAGAGATCAAATAAATGAATCCGCTAGACCATAAAATGTGGAATGACGCGCATGTCAAGACTCCATACATTTTCAGCTGTTTGATACATTTTGCATTACAATGTGGTTTGATTCCCAAAGAAAAGAAGTTTATTATTGTAAGAAAATGCAGTGCTAAAATGTCTTTGAAGGCAATGGGTAGCTGTCATCTCTGTACTGTTCACCTCCAGTTCTGTTGTTCCATGGTAACAGTCAAGCAACTTTTCTCACCTTTATCCATCTATTCACACATAACACAACTACTACCCCTTCCACTCCTTGTATTGCATCATAACTTCTAGCCATGCCAAACATTTGCCACAATCCCTTTGATGCCAAACAGACTTCACTGGCCAACTGCTTTTTTTGTTTTGTTGCGGGACGGGTTGGGGGTAGTTCATACTTTACATTTCACGCATTCTTCTATTCCATAAATTTGCTGTTGCTTAACTACTTATCAACCCATATATTGTATGTAGGCAGGATAATAAAAATATGGGCCTCAGTGAGCCTTATCTTGCGTATATACGATACAAGGTGGATTAATTGGCACCAGTGCGAGCTTTGGGTCCTAGAAAACCACAGGTATTGTTACTGGTGCTTTTAATTCTATTGATTTGTGCTGACGTGGTATATATATATGTGTAGGGGCTCTGGTTCTCTGCTTATTATTGACATGGATGCGCCTTCCTCCTCATGGCCCATGTGTTTTCTGTGTAGTTAAATCATTGAGATCAAGTGGGGCGTGCAGCACAGTGCTCTGCAATGTGATGATCACCCCTATGGTTCTAAAGGGATTAATCATGCTCTGTGACTGGAACTGGTGCATGAAACAAGTACCTTTTGAGGTTTGAATGTCTCTAATATTTGCAATAACTGCAAAGTACTATGCCTTTTATGGAGGACAGAGGCTTTTCAGTGACCTTGCATAGGGAACAGTGCTTGATGGGCTCTGGAGTCACCAGGAAACAATTTCAGCTGCTTCAAAAGAAAATGTAAGCAGTTGTACTTCAAGTTAGTTATGAGTGCCAGAGGACAATGCAACACATTGGATATCAATGTATTGCACATACTCTCTGGTGCACAAATGGTTAATAGTAGAATTAATCCATCCTCTGCAGTGCTGTGATATTGGCTGGCTGAGGATGATGGGAGCTGTAATCAGATTGTAGCTGGATGGCCACAAGATTTCCATCCATGGTTTTCTTTGTCTCTGGTTGTGTGCATGTTTCAGGCTGCCTGTGCATGCATCATGCTCTTATGTTCAGCTCTGGGGGTTTATGGATGTACTAGTGTAAAAGCCCGTGTACACAGGCCACAGTGCATAAATGGCGGTGGGGGGAGCACAGAGACCTCCATGAAAGCACAGCCCGGGAGGATCTCCACACTCATCGGTCATATAGCTTTGTGGTAGACACAAAATGAGCAAGTTGTAATTCTGGGCGAGGATTCCGGACGTGTCCAAACAGTTACCCGTTTAGTGGAAGATGCATTGCTGGCAGCGGCCGCTATGGGGAGCCTTGAGAGTAAGTCAGTCTCTACTGCGCATGACTCCATCGGACAAACATACATCTGGCCTTTTATATTATAGGAGGATGTGCGTAGCACTTTGTAGACCTTTCCAATGTAGTATTTCTTTCTATAGAACGCTATTTCGGTTCTGCTGAAGAGCTGCTGTCTGGTCCTAGGACCAGGATCTCATTCTGTCAGCTAGAGTGCTGATGTCTGTGAAAGGGGCGGGAGGGGGGAACTTTAGATGCTTACATAGTAACATAGTAGATAAGGCTGAAAAAAGACATGCGTCCATCAAGTCCAGCCCATGCCAATAACACCCCTGTTGATCCAGAGGAAGGCAACAAAAAAGCCCTCTGGAGCAATTTCCAATGTAGGTGTGTGTGTGAGTGTGTCAAATAGTTCCCCGGCTCAATATCCTATTTGCTTTGAAGCCATCTGTCATAACTGTCAATATTGTTCTGTGCTAGATAGGCATCCATTGCTTTTTTGAATGCAGTTACATTATCTGCAAGCACAGCATCCCGAGGCAAAGAATTCCATAGCCTTACCGCCCTTACTGTAAAGAATCCCTGCCTGTGTTTTAGTCGAAAGCGCCTTTCCTCAAGTCTTAATGGATGACCTCTTGTTCTTAGCTCAGCTCTTTGCATAAATAATTCATTGGATAGTTCTTTGTATTGGCCTTGAATGTATTTGTAAATGGTAATCATATCACCCCTTAGACGTCTCTTTTCTAATGTAAACAAACCCAGTTTGGCTAGTCTCTCTTTGTAACTCAGATCCTCCAATCCCTTTATCAGTTTTGTTGCACGTCTCTGCACCTTTTCCAGTTCAGTAATGTCTTTTTTTAGAACAGGCGCCCAAAATTGTACTCCATATTCTAGATGAGGCCTAACCAAGGATTTATACAGAGGTAGGATAATATTAGCATCCCTTGCTTCTACACCTCTTTTTATGCAGGCTAGTACTCTATTTGCTCTTGCAGCAGCTGAGTGACTCTGCACACTGCTGTGAAGACTATTGTCTATCAGTACACCTAAATCTTTCTCTAATGAGGATTTCCCAAGTTGTTTCCCATTTAGAGTATATGTAGCAAGTTTGTTTCTACAACCCAAATGCATAACCTTACATTTATCTACATTAAATGACATCTGCCACTTTTCTGCCCATTCACTTAGTTTATCTAAATCCTTCTGTAGGGAAAAAACATCGAGCTCTGTATGTATTTCCTTACATAGCTTAGTGTCATCAGCAAAGATTGAGATGCTACTTTCAATTCCCACTTCTAGATCATTAATAAACAAATTAAAAAGCATTGGGCCCAGGACTGAACCCTGCGGTACCCCACTTTTAACCCTAGACCAATTTGAAAAAGTTCCATTTACAACAACTCTCTGCCATCTATCATTTAACCAGTTCTCAATCCATGTACAGATACCACCACCCAAACCGAAGCCTTTTAATTTATGCAGTAACCTGTTGTGAGGCACTGTGTCAAAGGCTTTTGCAAAATCCAAGTACACTACATCAACAGCAATTCCCCTGTCCAAATTACTACTCACTCTTTCATAAAATGCAAGTAAATTAGTCTGACATGATCTGTTCTTCATGAAACCATGCTGATTCCTACTAATGATATTGTTTGTCTTCACATAGTTCTGAATACTATCAGTTAATAACCCTTCTAGTATCTTACCCACTATGGAAGTCAAGCTCACAGGTCTATAATTTCCTGGTTTGGATCTTGCTCCCTTTTTAAACAATGGAACTACATCAGCTTTCCTCCAATCACAGGGCACTATGCCTGATGAAAGCGAATCAATAAATATTAAGTATAATGGTTTTGCTGTTACTGAACTAAGTTCCTTAAGTACCCTTGGGTGTATACCGTCCGGTCCAGGCGCTTTATTCACTATAACCCTTTCCAGTCTCTTTTGGACCTTGTCCTCAGTAAGCCATGTAGATGTTGGAGGAAATTCCATGGTTTTGTCTGTTTGCCCATAGCTTGTCATTTCTGCTTCCTTTGTATATACTGAAGCAAAGAACGTATTTAGGGTCTCAGCCATAGCTTTATCCTCACTAATCAATTCACCTGTTTCAGTCCTAAGAGGACCAATATCAAGCTTAACTTTTTTGTTGTTAATATACTTGTAGAATTGTTTAGGGTTATTCTTGCTCTCGTTTGCAATGTTTCGCTCATTTTCTATTTTAGCTAGCTTAATTGCTTGTTTGCAGATTTTATTACATTCTTTATATTTTTTAAATGATGCATCTGACCCATTTGACTTAAACACCTTAAAAGCCTGCTTTTTATTTCTCATTTCCCTGCTAACCACATTATTAATCCACATTGGTTTTGCTTTACTTCTCTTGTGCTTATTCCCCAATGGTATATATTGACGTGTATATTTGCCCAAGAGCATTTTAAATACATTCCATGACTCTTGTGCATTTTTATCTTTGAAAATTACATCCCACTGGATATCCTTTAAAGCTTCTTTTAACTTTGTAAAATTAGCCTTTTTGAAATTGAATGTTTTGGTTAAACTCTTGCTATTGGGTTTCTCATAACAAACTTCAAAGGATACAATATTATGGTCACTGCTGCCCAAATGTTCCCTTACCTGCACACTGTTTACAATGTCAGAATCGTTTGAGAGCACTAGGTCAAGCAAGGCCTCTTTTCTAGTTGGCTCCTCTACTAGTTGGGACATAAAATTATCATTTATCATACTTAGAAAAATATTTCCCTTTGTTGTGCCTGAAGTCATATTGCTCCAGTCAATTTCAGGGTAGTTGAAATCTCCCATTATAATTACCTTTGCTGACCTAGCAGCCTTTTCCATTTGCAGTAAAAGCTGGGCTTCCTCCAACTCCCCAACATTAGGTGGCTTGTAGCAAACCCCCACCAATATCTTTTTATTATGTCTGCCCCCAGTGTGTATTTCAACCCACAAGGCCTCTACCTTTTCATTGGACCCTTCATTTATATCTTCCCTTAAACTAGGTTTTAAGGCCTGCTTTACATATAGGCATACCCCTCCTCCCCTTTTATTAACCCTGTCCCTCCTAAAAAGTGAATAACCCTCTAGATTGACTGCCAAGTCATACGTATCATCTAACCAGGTTTCAGACACTCCAATCAGATCATACTGCTCATGTACTGCAATCATTTCTAGTTCCCCCATCTTACCAGCCAGACTGCGAGCATTTGCATGCATACATTTTATCTTTTTGCCATTCTTAAAGATTTCATTCTTTTTCAGATGTATTTGTCTTTTATCAGGCTGTAACAATGGCAACTCCCTATTAGCTGAACTAGCCCATTCCCCCTCTCCACCCCCATGACTCTTCTCTAATCCCATTCCCTCAATTATACTATCTTCCCCAGCCTGTGTTGCAGCTCCCTCCCCCCCCCCCCTTTCTAGTTTAAAGTCTCCTCCAGCCTTCTAACCATCCTATCACCCAGCACCGTGGCCCCCCTTCCACTAAGGTGCAATCCATCACTACTATAAAGATTGCTCCCAAGGGAAAAGACTGACCAGTGCTCTAGGAACCCAAACCCCTCCTGCTTACACCAAGTCTTTATCCACGCATTTAACTCCCTAATCTCCCGTTGCCTTTCTAATGTAGCGCGTGGCACAGGTAGAATTTCAGAAAATACTACCTTAGAGGTCCTCTGCTTAAGCTTATATCCTAGGTCCCTGAAATCATTCTTAACGGACCTCCATTTTCCACTGACTTTGTCATTAGTACCAACATGTACCATGACAGCCGGGTCATGCCCAGCCCCTCCCAACAATCTATCAACCCGATCAGCCACATGTCGAACCCGAGCTCCCGGGAGACAGCAAACTGTACGATTGTGGCGATCTTGGTGACAGATTACCCTGTCTGTCTTCCTAATAATAGAATCCCCTACCACCACCATCTGTCTAGGTCTGCCTGAGTCCTGGATCCCATCCGTGCTAGAGGGGCTGTTCACTCGGCTGTTAGAGAGAACAGTCCTCTCCAATGCTTATATAAGACATACATGTTTGAGAGACAGGACGTACATCATTGCATTTATATTTTTAATATCTACAATATTGAACTTCATTAAAAGCAAGCGTTATTATCCCTTTAAGAGATTAACAAAGTAGTGATTTTGTTTTAATTATGTACCACTGAAAGGTCACGGCAGCCATTTTAACCATTTGAGGAGCCATTCATTGTCTAGAATGTAATGTTGCTTTGCAGTGCATACAAATTTTCTGTGTCTTGGCTTGCTGAATTCTGTCTTTTATGTTCATCCCTTTCCACTTATTGTTCTCTAAAATACCCAGGCCATAAAATGTATTGTTTAGCAAATAAAAGCTGGTGTTGACTTATTCAGTGAAAGAAGTTTGTTCAAGCTTATGTTTGCAGCAATAGCGAGGTTGATATACAAAATGAGGCAATTCGAGAGCCTGCCAACTGCTGTACAACGTTGATTTTAAATGGGACTTTTAACCCCTTGAAAGGTAGCATGGTTGGAAACCTTGACAGCATTCCAGGGGCAAAGATACATTAATATGTGGGAATTTGTTACCTCAGTGGCACAGTTGGTTTCCCTAGAATTGCTTCAGCTCTCCTAAACCTATTAATGCCGGGTGCTGTGCCAGGACCACCACGGGAACTTGTCCTTTAACCATTTGAGTGCTGGAGTTTGGGAGGAATTTTATACACTGAGGAGGTCAGGCACTTTTCAACATTTTGCTATCCGTTTGTTTAGGTCAGTGGTCCCCAACCCTTGCCTCAGGACCCACTAATGGGCCAGGATTTAAAGATTTCCTTTTGAACATCACATGCAAGTTACTCAAACTCACTTAGCCTCTAATTAACTCGCCTGTGTACTAGCAAGGAAATCTATAAATCCTGGCCTGTTTGTGGGCCATGAGATCATGGATTGGGAACCACTGGTTTAGCTATGATTCCCGGAAGTAACTTTCTAGTTCTATATGGAAAACCATATATTGTTTGTTGTTTTTGTTTGTTTGTTTTCAGAACAAATTAATATTTTTCTTGGTACCTTATGAACTACATTATACATTGTGTGACAAGCTATGATGTACAAAAAATTTAAAAAAACTACTTTTCATATCAAAAACACTGTAAGTTGTTTTTGAAAAGTATTTTTTTAAAAGCCCTGAACCGTTTGCGTACAAAAAAACATTTATAGTTTTACCTATGTGCATGATCTGCACAGACCTCTAATTAACAGGAACGTTAAAGGGTATTTTCAACTTTATGAACTTAAAGCGGAACTACCACCCAATAAGTATATTACTCCACATAACTGCACATCTGGCGACTAGCTGCTCTGTTCCTTTTGGGACTGACAGTGCAGGCGCGCGGACATCACTATGGCAAAAATAGTGATTTCTCTTTAATCGGGTAATAATTCTGGCGACGAGCGCTACAGAGCAGCTAGTCGCCAGATGTGCAATTATGTGGGGCAATATACTTATTGGGTGGTAGCTCCGCTTTAAAATGCACATACCATTGGTTATGTGGTTAAACTACCTTAAAACAACTCAATAACTATAATTCTTGAAAGTGCACTAACATATGAATCACAAAATGGTTGATGTTTCTTCCTATATGATGAAATTGTGTTATAGTTTTTTTTGTAAAGCTTTCAAACATTTACACTAAAGTCACAAATTACTGTACAACATCTCAAGCAAGCTTAGGGTAACAAACCAAAAAAGTATGAAACTTGCCTGTACTAAAATTATTGTAACAACTGCATGCAAGGAAAAAATAGGCATTATTTCTACCCCTTCAAATGTACTGAAATTATTGAAAATATTCCATTGTTAGTTTTGTTCTTCTTGAACCCCCTACAGTAGTTCCGTTAATATCAATGGGATGTTATTTTCCATAGAAGAACAGTAACTAATTTTATACAGTAGTAAATTCCATTGTCTTACAAAACTCATTAGCTACTACTCCTCCAAGTGGTACCCCATTGCTATTTTTACATACTGTAGGGGGTGCCGCAAGCACAAAATGACACAGTTTTTTTTTTTTTTTTTTTTTTTTTGTTTTTTTAAATAGGCTGTCTCTACAAGAATGGTCCTAACCATTAGAACTGTGAAGGAAAGGTATGCAATGCATACCATTTTGGAAAGTAGACATTCATCCACATCAAATGATGGGCTTTTTACTATTCTACCCCTAGGCTGGTAAACACAAATATTACCATAATAATATGGCGCTATAGGAAAAAAAAAATTGTTTTTGTTTACTTTTACCACTTCAAAGGTACTAAAATCTTTGAGAACCATGGAATTCCCTACTATTTCCTACTATATTCAGAACTTGCCCCCAGGAGCACAGGGAGAAGCTTTAAAGTGTCACCTCATAATTTTATGAGGTTGGCACCCAAAGGGTTAGGGACGGATGATGGTCCTGGTACATCAAAGCTTAACCCCTTAAGGACCATTGCCGTGCCAGGACCGTCACGGCGGTCCGGCATTTAAGGACCAATGACGGTCCTTAAAAAAAAAAAAAAAAAAAAAATGCCCCGTGGTCCGCAAGTGCCGGCCGCACGGGATCACGCTGGTCCTTAAGGGGTTAATGATCGCAGTCCACTGCAAGACATACTATGATCACGCTGGGGAGGCTGTGACTACTCCACAAGCAGAGCAGTTAGTTTCAGCCTTTTCCCGGTAGCTTCATGCAAAATTGCTCATGTCCTCTAGTAAAAACCCTAGTCACTAAGGGGTAAATTTCTCAACCACAGTGTGTTTATATTGCACAGTGTTTATTTTCTAAATTCTTGGCAAACTAGAGTGCATGTTACTTACTAGATGAGTCTATGTGGAGGATATCTGTTGTGGACTACAATTTCAGTCATCTCCTACCTGCCAACAGCTGCCAGGGACTACAACTCCCATCATGCCCAAACAGCTACACAGCTCAAGTTTACTGCCCCCAATCTGTGCAATTCATCACAGTTCCCTTTGTGCCTTATGCACAAGAGGCAATTCTGGACTAAACCAACTGAGTGATAGGGGAGATATAGAAGTTACTTGTTTAAAGGGATAGTAATGTTTCAAAATAAATGCGGCTCAAATTATTCTTTATAGTTTTTGGGCCAGGTAGAACAGTTTTATCATTCTCTACAATGTGTATTTCCTGAGTAATTGAATTATAAAGTATCCCCCTCCTGCCCCTTTTACTAGTGTAAGCCATCTCCCCTCCAATGTGGAATCTGGTGCTTGACCAGACAGCTCATAGCAAGAGACAGTCTTCTGGCTGTGAGCATAAGGAAATTCCTGACTCCCTTGAACAAGGAGGGTAGATTTTTCCTTGTGCTAACAGAAGAATGTGCCTTGCTGCAGTCCATCCAGACGGTCTTGCTGTGCAGCTTTACGTAGGTAAAAGGGGAGGGAGGGGAACACTTGATGATTCAATTACTCTTGAACTACGCATCATCGAGAATGATAACACTCTACATGGCTCAAAAACTATAAAGTATTATCAGAGCTGCATTTATTTTGAAACCTTACTATCCCTTTAAGTGGTGATTTTGAATGCTTGAGAGCTGGAGACCTTTCTAGCAATGAAGGAGTTTAAACTAAGTGGGAACTTTTTTTTTTTTTTTTTTTTTTTGTCCCCTATGGTGCAGTTGGTTTGCTCCAAAATTGCTCCACGTTTCTTTTGTACATAAGAGCCAAATGATACTGGTATTTAAGAGATTATTGTGGCAAAATGTAATAATGCACACTTCTGTGTATACATGGTAGTGTTTTCTCACTGCTTCTTTCCCTCTCTGTTACCAGTACAATAACTGCCTGGGGAAAAGACCACGAGAAGGATGCCTTTGAACACATTGTTAAGCAGTTTTCGTCTGTACCTGTTTCTGTGGTCAGTGACAGCTATGATATTTACAACGCATGTGAGAAAATCTGGGGGGAAGATTTAAGGAGTTTAATTGAATCAAGAAGTCCAGAGGCTCCACTTATAATCAGGCCGGATTCTGGAAATCCTCTTGACACTGTATTAAAGGTAAGATGTTGCGGTATTATCCATGCTTGAAACCCAATAGAATTTTATTTTCATTGCTGCATACATTTCTTTAAGGATTTACGGATAATCTCTTGCGTAAATCTGAAATGCCTTTGCTTAAGGTAATGCTGTGCTGTGCTGTATGGAAAGCATATAGTCTTTTGAGTGCTTGGTTTTATTATCCATTCCACCTTAAAGGCCTTAATCCTGTTTTTTAGGTGTTGGAGATTTTAGGGAAGAAATTTCCTGTAGAAGAAAATTCAAGAGGCTATAAGGTTTTGCCGCCTTATATCCGTGTAATCCAGGGGGATGGTGTGGATATAAACACACTCCAAGAGGTAAAGTCTGATTTATGTCATTTAAAGCCGCCCCCCCAGAAGTCATGTTGTGCATCCAAATGCTTAGCACACCAGAAATTGTCCAAAGGGCCCTGTATTTAAAATAAAATTGGTGCAATTCTGGGTAAAATGAACTGTGATAGAGGGGACAAAAGGTTCCCACTGATTTTAATGGGACTTTAACCTTTGACTGCTAACGAAGCCTCCAACACGTTCTGAAGACTTCTCTAGCGTTTGAGGGGTTGGAAAACTCCATTTAGATAATTAAAAATGTTGGAAATGTTTATCTGCTATGGTACAGTTGCTTTTCACCAGATTTACTCCACTTTCCTTTTGAACTTGGGGCCCATCAGAAATCACTTTAACCCTCTGAGTGCCAGAGTGGTACGCAAAGTATTGCTTTGCAATGCGTTGCGTACCACTCTGGCACTCAAAGGGTTAAAGTGAAAATGTCATTTTGTAACAAATAGGTGGTTTTGGAAGAACTTTCAGTATCACCTGTATTTGTTAGCCATTTTTATTTTAAACAATAGTTTATTTTGCCTTTTTTGTCAGTTAATTCGACTGAGCTAGGGCTTTCTGGTAGGAAGTGGCAGTTTGTAATAGAGAGCAGTGTGGAATGTTACAATTTTTCATAATCTGACAGCTAAATCTCTCAAATCTATAGTTTTAAATAAAAAATATAGAATATAAATGGTTTATTCTGCAGTTTCTTTAAAAAGCACTTGTTACAAAATGTCAGTTTCACTTTAAAGGTAATACATCAGGTCCTTCAAGTACTCCTTCTATGTAATCGTGTTCTTGACTCCTACAGAGCTCACCTTGTCTGGCTTGCAAGCCCATCCAGATTGGTTGGAATATGGGTCTGTGCATTGAAATCAAATCTACTACACATGCACCTTATATATAGGAAAACAATGAGATCCTACCTGTAAAACTAGAAAATATAAAACCCAAGGACAGTTCCAAAAAATAATTCTACGTCCAAGGCAGATATTCTGGAAGGTTGCAGCTCTTCAGTGGTGTCCTCAATGGCATCTCCACATTCGAATGCAATTTAAAAAGAGAAGAGCACAAAATGCCTGACTGATACTGCACAAGATCCATCTTCTGGTCCAGTGTTCCTTACCTCCTAACATTAATATTTATGTTCTTTTGGAATTTACATAATTGTTCCTTTAGCTGTATATTAGGCAGGTTTACATGCCAAAAAAGATGCTACTCTCCGCTGTCGTGCTTTCTTTTCTTTTTGTTTTTGAATAACACATGTGCCTACCATACCCATCTTAATTTATAGGGGCAGGAAGAAGTTGAAAGCATGGCTGGTATGGAGTGCACAGTGGTTCCAGCATGGAACAAGCCGCTTATTAGTTGGGCAGTAAAGGTTTATGGGATTGTGCTTAACTGTAGAAAGGTACTTTGCAGGTATGGGAATTGGGTTACCTTAGCTCACTGCTATACTGTTAATATGCCCTGCAGATCTCCATTATTCATATGCCTGGGTGATATTGTTTCACTCGCTAGCCATGTTGCTTCCTCATCCATACACTCTGAATGAGTCTGACATCATCCAACCATGCAGATCAGAGTTATGAGATCTCTATTAAAGGGATAGCAGTGTTTCACAAAAACAGCAGCTGCAATTAATCTTCATAGTATTTGGGCCATGGAGAGTATTATTTTGATACTGTCAGAGTTGTAGTTCGAGAGTAATTGAATGAAAAAGTATCCTCCTGCCCCTTTTTTACCTAGTGTAAGCCACCTCCCCTCAGACGTGAAATCTGGTCTCTTGACCAGACAAGTCGCAGCAAGGGGCCATCTTCTTTCTGTAATCCTAAGGAAAATCTTGTGCCGCCCCCCCCCCCCCCCCCCGACAGGTTTTTCCTTTTCCTCACTGAAGATTGTCCCTATCCATCCAGACAGTCTTGCTGCTCTGAGGTGAGCAGTGTTACATCAGTAAAAGGGGTTAGGAGGGGGATATTTATCATTCAATTAAACTCCGACAGTATTGAAATAACACTCTCCATGGCCCAAATACTATGGAGATTAATTGGAGCTGCTTTTATTGTGAAACATTCTTATCCCTTAAGCCCACTGCTCCTTTAAACTGGACCTATCACTCTAAAAAATAAAGAAAATTGTGCATTCATCTTAGGAAAAAAAACAAATACAGTTTAAGCTATATGCAAAACCATTTTTTTTTAAAGAGAGCATATCCCCTTTCCAAGGTCTCACTTCAGTGGGACCTTCTTTCTTGACAGGATTTACTTGATTATTCCTCCCTATCAATGTATCACACCCCTCTAGTGGAAACTGATATATTTTGGCATCATAAGAAGTGAAGAGAGGTGGGTTTTTTGTCATTAGTCATGCAGGTTTTATCTAACCAAGTCAGAGAAGAAAGATCTGCTAAAATTAGATTCACAAACTACACCATCAAAAATCCCTGAAACCATTAACCTGCTTGCAAAACATGTTATAGGCAGCTTAAATGTGTGTAATAAGACTAAAAGCTGTGTCAGTAAAAGGTTTACTTTAAAGTAACCTGGGGAATGTCATGACAGGGTTATAGTTTCCCTTCTTGAAGCATGTTTATTTTTCTCCTCTTTTGTGTGCATGTGTTTGTGTCGGCCACTTTCCCCTGTTTAACAATTTGAATGTGAGTATGATGGTCCTCACAATAATGCTCCGTGCACTGCAATTGTTTGTAGCACACAAGGGGTTATGCTTGCTTTAAAATGTATGTGGTGTTTCTCAAGAATAACATGCTGTGGAAATTACATCATGTTTGTGTTTATTTGCATCACAGATTCGTTATCTGTACATTTTCAATATGGAGGACTGGCTGCAGGCAGCACATACACATGGAGTAAATTATTGATTTAAATTTTGCATAACAGATCTTACTCTCCCTTTCAATCTAATCCAGTAAGATTTGAGTCACTTTGTTGATTTTATTTTGGTTTAATGAACTGGAACATTCATAAACATAAGCAGGTATGTGTACACTAATTTAAGCACAGATTACATAACCACCATGTAGGAGTGCTTTGTATTCCTACTATGACCTATCCCTTTACAGATCTAGAGCCAACTTTGCATTTTTTTAATAGTCACTTTTCAACGTAGTTATTAGCTGTACATACTGGTATTAGATCAAGCTTGCTTTCATGTTATTCGGTGCCAAAATATCTACTTGTAACCCTTCATGAAAACTTGTTTTGAAGTGGACCTGTACTTTTAAATAAATGAAGAGTGGTCAGTTACCTTGGCCCAAGGGCGACATGTTTGTAAAGGACATGGGGTGAGCGGTGAGTGAAAATATTAACCCCTTAAGGATGGGAAATTCTGGGGTGGATTGCACTTAAGGGCCAGAGCAATTATGACCTTTTTGGCTATGTCTTTGTTCAACAGTGTTTTCCCTCTAAGGCTTTTATTTCAGCCACACAAATTATATACCTATTTTTTTTTGATACCTCACTTATATGGATAACCCACCATTTATTTTATTAAAATTAAAGAAAAAGGAAAAAAAAAAAAAAAAAATGTGTAAATATAAATTTTTATGGAGACTGCATGAAAGGTATGACCGGTCATTCATACCTACAAAATAGGCAGTTTTAAGTGGGCACTGTCCCCCCCACCACCACCACCGGAGGTGAAAATCCCCATGTCCTCTTTCCCACACTATTTTCCCACTTTTTTATTGGTAAGACTTGGTGTGTATAAGTGTATTGAATTGCTCCACAACAATCAAACTCCCATTATTTTTATTTTACACTTACGGGACTTGTTTTATAAATATAATGTTTAAATAAAATATTTGCTCTGTTTGAAATTAATGAAAAACAAGTTGCTCCTAGCAGGTCAGAAATGGACCGGCATCCAGCCTGCCCCCAGCCCCAGTACTGAAGGGGTTAATACCCATAACTATTGCATGGTTTTATTTTACTGTGTGTCTGCTCTCTGCTTCTCTCTCCCTTACTTGTCCTGTAGTAAGAGAGTGGTCCTGTGGATCCACCTCTTTAGAAATATGAGCAGGTGTGGAGGAATGTGTGATTTCCTTCTCACACACCAGTCATGGCTGGCCCATTGTTGAGCAAGAGAGTAGGGCCTGAGGATCCCTCTTTTATCAATCATGGAAGTGATAATGGCACAGGACATTAACATTTATTTAAAGTGGATCTGTCACCGTAAGAAAAGTTTAATTTGTTTAACGGGTTCTGTACTACCCATTTTGCTAATTCCCTGCCCATTATGCTAATTAGTTATGGTCTGTCCAGATTCCTTCTTTGTGCAGTGTGTAATAATCACACAGCATACAAAATAATGGTCTGTTCAAATTCCTTCATCATGCGGTGTGTAGTAATCACACAGCACACAAAGAATAAAATGCCAGTGTATGCCACCCACCAATAAAGGTCAATTTCCTAAAAACTATTTTTATTATAAACAAATGGCTAGTATAACATAGGTGTTCTTAATTGTCTCTTAACTAAGCATGATAAGTCCACTTTAATAACTTTACCTCATTGAAGGTGATTATTCAACCTAATATTTTTAATTACATATTGAAGACATTTCATTAACTGTTGCAGCCCTATGAACAGTTTTCAAAAGTCCTATTTATTTGAATTGGTCTTTTAATTCCTTCAATGCTAGAAAGCTC
The DNA here is from genome assembly GCA_037306005.1 of Rhinophrynus dorsalis. NCBI lineage: Eukaryota > Metazoa > Chordata > Amphibia > Anura > Rhinophrynidae > Rhinophrynus > Rhinophrynus dorsalis. The sequence goes on from CM074721.1 coordinate 301,180,204, forward strand.
TCTTGCATTGCTTCACTATGCATCGGAGACCTTTTTGGCATTCAAATGATTAAAAGCCCCTTTTTAAATCTGTTTTATTTGCCCCAGAATTGATTGTCTTTAGGTTGCGGAATAGAGCCCATGGAATACTAAGGCATGTTCGGAGTATTCCCAACATGGAACACTTTGCTCGATTCCCTCCTCTGTATCGAACTATTGTTCTAACTATCTTCTCCCCTCTGCCTCAAAGCTACTTGAGACTTGTGTACTCTCCCACTCCCCTCTAAATCCTTCGCTATCTGGATTTTGCTCCCATCATTCAAAAGAGACTTTGGTCACTGAAGTAGCCAATGATTTGCTCTTAGCCAACGTAAAATGGTAACTTCTCATTACTAATACTTTTGTACCTCTGTGCTGCTTTTGACCCCATAGACTACTTGCTTCTCTTCCACTGCACCCTTTGACACAGTTCTTTCCTGGTTTCTTTTCCTATCTTTGACTGCTTCTGTAGTATTTGTTACCTTTTCAGTCACTTCTTACTCTCTACTTCCTCTTTCAGCTGGGTTTCCCCAAGTCTCTGGTCTGGTGGCATCTTGTTTTTGAGCTACAGTTCTATACTGTATATCCAATTCGACTTCCCATCCCCATCATTTCCACTATTATGGATTATGTTACCATCTGCCTGTCTGCAGTCTCGATCTGGATGCCATCATGTTATCTAAAACTCAGTCTAACCAAAATAAAATGTCTCTTCTCTCCCCCATTCTTCAACTCCTTCCTAAAGTTATAACTCTCTTTCTTTTTCCATATTGAAGCGTTTGCTGTATTCTGCCAAAATCCTATCGGCAACATCTCCTTTATTCGTCACTTTCTCTCAGAAGATACACTCAAAATCCTAATTCATGCCCTCATCATCTCCATCGTTATTGCAGTTCTCTCCTAATTTGCCTTCATTTTTCCCAGCTGTCCCCTCTCCAATCTGTTTTAAATGCTTGTGCAAGGTTAATGTTACTCACTTTCCTCTCTACAAATACAGATTCCCTCTGTCAATCCCTGTATTAGCTTCCTGTTCCATCTAGATTCAAATCCTGGTTCTAATCTACAAGGCACTAAACAACACTTCCTCTTTTTATAGCCTTGTCTTGAAATCCAAACCCAACCGTTCCCTCTACTCTAACTATGGCCTACACCTCCTCTCTAGTTGACATCTCTTACTCCCATCTACAACACTTTTCTAGGGCTGGCCCCATCCTATGACACACTCCCCTAGCCTCCAGATTTGTAAAGATCCCATAAATCTCATATCTATGAATCCTATCTGAAAACATCACCCTCCTATTCTCCTCCACAGCTGTTCTTCTCTCTCCCCGTAACATAATCTCCCTCACACGCCATGCTGCTTTGTGGCAGGACCTCATTGCACCCTTACTTCAAAACTGGGACAAGCTACCCTAATCAAACTTCAATTCTCTCTCATCGGATTCCAATTATTATCAATTATACTGTTAGCTGACCACACCTACAAGCACTTGTCACTGTCTTCTCCCTGTTGTCACAATATGTGGCTGGACCAGTCTGCAACTCCAAGCACTTACATATTTTGTATAATTCCCTCACCTCCTATACATTGTTAAACCTAGTGAGCAGGGCCTTCTTATCCTTGTTTCCAATGTCTTTTAATGTTGATTTTAAAAATATTTATGTATGTTACCCCATTGTACATTGTTCTGTTGTCCTGTTAAACTATTGTACAATACTGCAGAATCTGTTGGTGCTTTAAGTAAATGATGATGACGGTAAGGAGACTTAATGCTCAGAATAGCAGACCAAGATATAGTCTGAAAAAATAATCAATTCTACTAAATTCTTAACAATATTTAGTACATAAGTGCATATAGAAGTGAAGAAATTCCCTGGAAGGGACTGCATGGTACAAGAGGGGAAGCATGTCATGGGGAGGGTTTATGCATTAAGGAAGTGAGCATGATGGGGAGGAGTAAAAGGAAAGGGCTTAAAAGGGGTTGGTGACAGAAAGTATACTGTCATCTGGAAAAAGAGAGGACATGGGAAGCATGAACCTGCCTGCAGCTGTCCTGGTGTCCAGCTTTTTCTGACTGTTTCCAGGCCCATCTGTCCGGTTCCAGTGGAGTCTCCTTGCTGTGGTCTTTTGGCCAGCTTTCTCTTTGTCTATTTTCTGCTGTCTTCCACCCTTTGCTTGTTCTTTGTTCTTCCTCTTCCCTTCTCTCCTCCTCTCTTTCCCTATCATTCTCCTGCTGTTGTTTCTGCCTATCCATTCCCCTCCGGACTCTTCCCTAGCATTCTGTCTCCTTTTCTTCCCTCTACCTGGTCACTTTTGCAGCGGTGGAGTGCCGTTGGGCATCTGGTATTCCGGGCAGGTGCTCCGGGTGTCGGTGGGAGGCCAGGGGATGGACTGAGCACTTCGGCTACCGGATGTGCGGGTACTTGACCCCGAGCTGGTGGCTCCACGATTTCTGCATGGTGCGATGGATTATCTCCTCCATTTGGTTCACGGGCCCAGTCGGTGGGCATGTGTGGGATCCTCCGCTGCCTTCTTCCGGCTGGTGATATCACCAAGGGGGGGGGCTTGGCCTGTGGGTTGTGCCCTCGCCTTATCGGTTTGTGCTGCCTGCTCCTTCCATTTGGCCCGGGCCGTGGGGGTGGTCGATGGTGAATTCCACATCGGTGGCACGGTGTTGGATGGACCGTTCGGCCTTTATTGGGCCTTGAATGTGTGTGCCCCCCCCCCCCCCCCCCAGCTACATCGCCTGTTTGTTTGTATTACTTGCCGCATGGTTGGTTGCGTGTCCAGGCCTCCAGTCTCCAGGGTGGGTGGTTTCTGTTTCACTTGCCTCTCCAATCTTTGTCTGTGCCTTCTTGTGCCAGCATCTGTCTTTTCTCCCTGGTTACCCCTGTTGGCTCTTCTTTTGCTCATTTTCCTTTGCGTTTTCTGCGTTATTGTTTTTGCTTTGGCAGCTTGGCTGGTTCTTTTCTTGTTTTATCTTTCTGAACCGCAATTTTCCCTCTGTTCCTTTCCTGCTGGTTCTTGTCTGTTTGGCTTCAGCCTTTCCCTTTGGTTCCTGTTCTCTTTCTTTTATATAACGTTTTTCTGCTTACTGTTTGAGGCCTCCTTTGTTATGCCCTTCTCTTTGTCCTCTTATGTGTTTCTAGTTTTGCTCTTTAGTTTTTCTTCCTTTTCTTCGCTTCACTGGTTTGTTCCTTTCCTTCCTTTGTCTCTTTCTGGTTCTCTCCTTAGTCCATTCTCTTCTTATTTTCTGGGGTGTTTTTTCTTTTCTGCTTGTCTGGAGGTCTGGCCGTGTGGCTTCTAGGGCTTCCTCATGGAGGCATGTCTGGAGTCACCAGCCGCTTCCTGCTTTCTACCTTGGTTACTTTTGGATCCCAGTAGCGCTACAACACAAACCCTAAAAAAAAAAAAAAAAAAAAAAAAAAAAAAACACATTTTGTGTTTTAGGGTATGCCGTCTGTTGCTGTGTATATGTGGTTGGGAGCTCTGTGCATGGGTGTGTGGATTATGGTTTTGGGCACTGGTCCCTATGGGACTGGGCATGCAGTTTGTCTGTATATGGTGTCTTCCTGAGTGTACGGCTGTGGATAGGAGCGCCTGCCGTGTGTCTGTGTGCACGGAACTAGCGTACACTTCACAAAAAAAAAAGTGACTACTGCCTGGCTCTCATGTCGGGTTTTTTTCAGGGGCATGCTCGGTGGGCTGCAGATGGGGTCTCCTCACCGGGAGGTGCCACAGCTTGTTTGGTTCTCCGTGAGTGCTATGGGTTTCAAGGGTAACGAACTGGGCTGCTTTGGTGGTCCAGGCTTACTGCGGGAGTCCCTGCTTCTTCCGACTGTGTGGTTGTTACTGCAGCAGGTGGTTCTTTGGCTTGTTGGTGTTCATCGCCACTGGCTGTTTGCTGGGTGTTTTTTTTTTTTTTTTCTGGCCCCTCCTCCCTGTTTTCTTTTCACAGGTGGCTGGTCTTTCTGTGGTTGGCAGGAGGACCTTTGGATGTTGCTCGCTGGGGGTACTTGCCGGTTTGGTTCCTGTCTCATTGTCACCTTGTGCCACTGGGGGGGCATGGAGGTTGGTGGTGCACGTGGGACGTGGAGGTGCTGTGGGGCCTACAGGCTGATATTGTTCGAGGTCCAGGAGATATCGATAGTGTGCCAGGCCGGGGGGGTGCCTGTCGTGTAACCGGCACACCTTGGAGCTGCTGTCTTGTTACGAGGCTGATGTATGGTGGATGGAGTTACTCAGGGGCCCCGCTGTGTGTGTGGTGTACATGGTGGGAACCTGACACCACATGCTACCATATGGAGGTTTGGTGGTTTTAAATCACTTGGTTTTAAGGCACTTGGAGATTGGAGTGCGTTGAGCTATTTGGGTAGAGGACTGCATTGGGGTGTCTCTAACAGGCTGGTCCAGTCGGGGCCAGGCTTTTTGTGGAGTCGCTCCCGAGCAATAGTGCGGCCGATCAGGGAACCAGGCATTCGTCTTTGCTGTTGGTGACATGTGTTCATGGGCCCCACTGCCTGGGGGACAAACTATGCAGGGTGTTTTAGCAATGGGCACCACATGCAGCTGCATGGCGATTCTGTCTCCATGTGCCTCTGGTTCCTCGGTGCTGGGGTTTCTTCTGGGGTCTCTGGTTTTGTTAGGATAGGTATCTGTAGTGGATGTCGCTGTGTTCTGCATTATTGGGGTCTGTGTTCTATAAGGATGCAAGTGTGGGTGTTTGTTACTGGTGGCCTAGGGAAGTTGTCTCACCGTGGGTCATGTCTCCTTGTATGTACGTGCTGGGTGTATTAGGGAATGTCTGGGGGTAGGTTGTCCATGTTTCTGGATGTATTTATGTCTCTGTGGGTGTTTCTACTTGTGTCTCATGGTAGGTGTGTGGGTCTCTGTCTCTATTTAATAGGTGTGTGTCTTTTACAGGTGGACGGCTGTTTTGTCTGAGGGTTCCATCTGGGTTTGGTCTAAATGACTTGGTGACTGGCTCTGGTGGTGTAGTCCATTAGGTTGCAAAAAAAAGACACAAGTCCATCGTGATTACCCATGCCCCCCCCCCCCTTGGATGGATGGGTGTGTCTGAACTTGTGTTCATGATTTGTGGTGGTGATTGGTTCACTCTGTGTAGGGCTCCAAGCTGAGTCTGTCTGCTTTGTGGATCTGGGTGTGTGGTGTTTTGGTTTTCCACTTTGCGGTCAGGGCACTCCCTTGACTGCCGTTGTGGGTTAAGTGGATGGCAGTAGTGCTTTTGGTGTTTGTCTGGTGCTTAATGTGGGGTGCTGTGGGTTTTGTGGGGTGCCTGTCATGTAATCTGTCTATGCCATGCATTAAGCCTGTGGGTTGCTGGGTTTAGGGTTGAGTTTTTGGCGAGGAGTGGAGGGTGGGTTTTCTGGGCTGGCAGCTCGTCTGTGTTCAGAGCATATTTGCTTGGCTGGTCTAAGGATAGTTCTTTGAGGGTGGATGCTTGGATAGCTATGTAGGGCTTTGGTCTGTGTCTGTCTGTGTAGGTATGGGTATGTATGTGGTTAGGTGGAGATGTGGCAGTGTAAGTTTTGTGCCTGGCACGTCTGCTGTTTGTCTTTATGGCTTGGAGTAGGTATGCCTTGTGATCTGGCTTTTGTCGGGGTGCTCCCTTGAGTGGGGGTCCTGTTTCATGGAGCAGACAAGTAAAACTAAAAACAAAAAAGAAAAATAACTGCTGTTGTGTGTTGTGTGTTTGGTGAGGTGCTTGATGCGGGGTAGTGGGATTGTTGAGTTTCGTGAGGTGCCTGTTAGGTACTATGTGTATGCTGTACAATATGCCTGTGGGTTGCTGGATTTGGGTTGAGGTTTCAGTGTGAGTGGGCAAGCGTAGGTTCTCTGGATCGGCTGCTCGTCTGTGTTGGAGAATGTTTGCTTGGATGGTCCAGGGCTAGTTCTCTCTGGTTTGTGGTTTGTCTGATAGTGTTTTGGTTCTGTGGTTGTTGGGTCGAGTACCCTGTGGTGTTGTGTGCGTTGCTTATCTTTGTGTGGGAGGGACCAGTCTAGTTTATGTTGGCAAATTTCATAAAAATCTGTTAGATTGTTAGCCGGAAGTACCTCCAAAATACTTTCAATGAAAATCTTTTGTAAGAAGACTTTTTGATTAATCCCACATAAATAAGTGAACCAACTGGTCCTTGATTCACCAGGAACAAGAGCTGTAGGTTACTAATTAATATTTATTATGTTTAAAATGACCTGATTCCTGGGAAATTTAAAATGTAACTGTAATTTTGTATCAAATATGTGATTTTGAAGGACATTTCAGGAGCAGCTATATTTGGTATTTAGAAGGTATGTCAGGCAGATTGAAATATTTTAGCTTTATCTATCATTTAAAGCAATTCTGCCCGACATACCTTCTAAATACCAACATTCAACAATGCTTTACATTGCCAACTGTCACTTCTGACCAAGAGGAACTATTTGCTCAATTGCATGAACTGACAGATCAAACTAAATATCTCAAGTTACTGTTTGAAATGGCTAATATAAATATAGGCAATTTTGAAAGCTCTTTCAAAACCACCTATTTGTTACAAAATGAAAATTCTACTGTAAGATTAAAGTTTGAGTACAGCACATACAAATAATTTTGAGGGGTACAAAGGTTAGGAGAGCCAAACATGTTTTGGAGGGTCGTTTTCCAGGACCTGCAGGTAGGATCAGGACCACTAGAATCAAGCAAGCCTTAATTTATTATATTATTATTTCAGATTGAGTTAGTGCTGAAATGCCCCAACATATTTTTTTTTTTGAGTACAGCACCCTCAAAATTGGGTTTGTTCTGTGGCACAAACAGTGCTTTTAGGTGTGAATGGTTTATGGAAGTGATATATTTATATAAATAGAGAGGTAGGTAGATATGATATTTAAAAGCCAGAAGGTACAATTTAGAATTAATATTTTGCCTACCAGCTTGTAATCTCATAAATTATCTATTTAAACTGCCTGTAACTTGTGATTTTTGCTTTCCATCAAAGGAGAGTGGTTTTTGGTTTAAAAGTTGGAGACTCTAGCCTCCCTTAGCAGAATTAAGCCCTCTGGCACGTGTACCATAGCCCACATAATTAAGTACTCACTTGTCTTGATTTTGCCTACTTGTTGATTGTTTTGATACTGCACAAACTTGTCTTCTTCCACCAGAGTGGAGAGTAAGCTGTTTCTGTTTTCAGAGTTTTTCGATCAGTGACGTCAAGTAAAGTAATAATTTACATTTTCTCCAAGTGCATACTATGTAAACTCAAAATATACGGTTACTATCTCTTTAAGGTTAATGATGTCAGTGGCAATATAAGTGGTGCCATTGATGGTATCAAGTATGATCACATCAGCAATGTAAAGTATGTAGTTAGGGGGGTTGGTAAGGTAAATGCTTTTTCTGCACTCAAGTGAGAACCTGAACATTGGCTTAACAAAATATTTTTGCCATTGAATATCTTAATGCAATATATTCTTCTAGTAAGTGGATATTATCATTGTTTTCCTTGAGTTTGCAATACACAAACAAATTAAGTCATACTGAGAGAGAGTGTGTGTTTTGACATCTTACTTTCATCTTTAGATTGTAGAAGGAATGAAGAAGCATAAGTGGAGTGTTGAAAACATTTCATTTGGATCCGGGGGAGCACTGCTGCAGAAGCTTACAAGAGACCTATTAAACTGTTCCTTTAAATGCAGCTATGTCGTAACCAATGGCCAAGGGGTATGAGACTTATAACATACTGTTATAATGCTGGTTGTCTGTCTGTTGTTGTACCATATTCCATGTGCTACTTTGGCCAGTAGTTGATTTGTATCTAATACTCTAAAGAAATGTAGGGCCAAGGTGCACAATCCCCAGAATGGATGTTAGTACATGGACATGTATATATAATAACACATAGGATGGAGGAGGGCAGCACCAGTGGGGAAAATAGGCAAACTTGATAAAGGTCCATGTAGTAACGAAACACTGACCATTTGTTAGCCTGTTTTTCACAATAATACATTTTTTTTGCCCTTCTCCATCCTGTGTATTCATCAACTTTTATTGGGAATTGTTCATCTGGGCCTTGGCCTCAAGAAGAGGGAGTGCTTGTTTCCATGTTCGTATTCTGGGAACAGTGAGCTATATGTATTGAGGTAAATTGAAAGGGATAGTAATGTTTCAAAATAAAAGCAGCTCTAATTAATCTTCATAGTATTTGGGCCATAGAGAGTGTTATTTCAATACTGTCCAAGATGTAGTTCAAGAGTAATTGAATGATAAAGTATCCCCCTCCCACCCCTTTTACCAAGTTTAAGCCACCTCCCCTCAGATGTGGAATCTGGTCCTGGGACCAGACCACTCACAGAAATGGGCAATCTTCTTACTGTGAGAACAATGAAAACCCTGCCCTCTTGACAGATTTTTCAGGAATTTCTTTATGCTCACTGAAGATTGTCCCTCTCTGTGATCCATCTGGACAGTCTTTATCCTCTGAGATGAGCAGTGTTATATCAGTAAAAGGGGTGGGAGGATACTTTATCATACAATTACTCTTGAACCACAACTCTGACAGTGTTGATATAACACTCTCCAAGGCCCAGATACTATGAAGATTAATTGGAGCTGCTTTTATTGTGAAACATTACTATCCCTTGAAGCAATACTTGGGTAAGTTAGCCAAACCATAAGGGACAAATACAACTTCACCAAATGTCTACTGATTTAACTCCTTAGTGACCAGTGACGTGCTAGGGCCGTCATCGGTAAGTTTCTCTAAAGGACGGCTGACTGACTGTCCTGACATGTCACATTTTTTTTGCTCGCAACGCTCCTGCGGGTGTGCTGTGAGCACTACCAGGGTCTGAAACTGACCGCTCCAAGAACAGAGTGGACACTATCAGACCCCCACAACACAGGTGATCAGTAATGTGTCCCGGCTTGCCAACTGAGATCAAAGTGGTACATAAGGGGAAACCACTCAGCAGGACTGCTGTTATTATGGGGTAAATAAAATAGATCTGTCACACGGAGTTCAAGATTACATACCTGAAATGTTAATTCTAACCTGCCTATGTAACATTTAGGCCAAAAGGCCAGCAGATGCACAGTTTAGGAGAAAATGATACTTTTTGAGTGCAGCCCCATATTTTAATTCATCCTTTTACATGCCAGAGGGGTATGCAACGCATTGCTTTGCAACATGTTGGGTACCCCTCTGGCACTCAGGGTTAAAGGGATAGTAATGTTTCACAAAAACACCAGCTCCATTTAATCTTCATAGTATTTGAGTCATAGAGAGTGCTATTTCAATACTGTCAGAGTTGTGGTTCAAGAATAATTGAATGATAAGGTATCACCCTCCTCCCCCTTTTACCTAGTGTAAGTCATCTCTTCGCAGATGTGGAATCTGGTTGCTAGACCAGACCTATAACAGCAGGGGACAAACTTCTTCCTATGGGAACAATGAAAGCCCTGCCCCCTTGACAAGTTTTTCAGCTTTCCCTTATCTTAATTGAAGATTGTCCTTCTCTGCAGTCTACCTGGGCACCTTCCTTCTGCTCTGTTACATCAGTAAAAGGGGCAGGAGAGGAATGCTCTCCAAGGTCCAAATACTATGATGATTAATTAGAGCTGCTTTTATTATGAAACATTACTATCCTTTTAAGCCATCTGTGCTAAGCTAGCATACCATGCTTCACTGAAACAGACCTGCACTTTTCAGAAATAAAAGGGCGAATATATCCAAGACCTAAACTATGCATATGTGTTGTTTTGTTTTGCCAACATGACATATGAGTAGTATTACACAATGTTTTCAAACATACCAGTTTGAATTTATTGTGACTGGCAAAGTTTAACCCCTTGAATGCTAGAAAGGTGTGTGCTGCAGATTAGCATTCATGAGCATTAAAACCCACATTTAATTCCATTAATTATCATTTGTCCCCAACAGCGCTGTTGGTTTGCCCCACAGTCGCTCAACTTTGCCTATATAAATAAGGCCCAGTAAAACTAGTAGAAGACTTTGGCAAAATAGAAATGTATACAATTTCCATTTAACAATTAATCCGTGTTTTGTTTGTAGAGTGATATCATATAAATGAAGTGTACTTCACTACTTGTTTTGTTTTTTGGGATTTTCTACAGGTAAATGTGTTTAAAGATCCTGTTGCTGATCCAAATAAAAGGTCAAAGAAAGGACGGTTGTCATTGCACAGGACACCTGAAAATAGTTATGTGACTTTTGAAGAGGGAAAGGGTGATTTGGAAGAATATGGCCCAGTAAGTTATAACATTTAGTTGATTTTTGGAAAATACCTTCTACGATTTTCCCAAATGTCAGAATCGCAACACATATCGGCTGATTGCTTCTAGTAATACAGGGCTTTTGTTTTCCTGAAAGCAATTCATTACCCTGATCACTTTGAGATTGTATATGTTAGTTTGTTGGTGGTAAGCACTTTGATAGAGGACATTAGGGCATATTTGTAAAAGCAAAATGACTGCTCAGCATTTAAGTAAATAAATAAATAAAGCTATGCATGGTAAAAGTCTCCAAAGAATTGCTTTGCTATGCCACTGTTTGTTTGTTTTTGTGTGTGTGCGTGCGTGCGTTTTTCAGCATGGATATGCTCTTATGAAATTATGTTAAAGGAGCAACATGTAATTGTGCCTTAAACATTTTTTTGTATCGGTTATCTACATCAGTATGTAATACTTGCACTCATGTTCAACAGTAGTTATTTGTAGAAATGCACTGAACGATTTTTGCTGAATTACTTTCAAACGTGCATATACCAGTGTTAACCCCTTAACGACTGTGTGCTGTGCTATGACTGCCACGCGGTTTCTGCGTTAAGCACCGGTGATGGTCATAGCACGTCACGTACATTTTACTTACAGCACACCTCCGGGAGCGATGTAAGTAAAAACAGGGAGTGAGATTGGCTGCTCCAAGACTGGAGCAGTCTCTCTCAGTCCCCAGTGCGGCGTGCCAGTACGTTTCACAGGTCATGTGTGCCAGAACGTCAGAATCTTCAAAGCAGTCCTTAAGGGAAGGTTACTTCCCAGGACCGCAGACGACAAGGGGTCCCTGTGATATTTTCCTTAGAATTACCTTTATTAATTGTTTGCTATATATGGGTATCTCTCTTGGCATGTGGGAAATGTAGATTTATCAGTTAAATAAAGCTCTCTTTCCCTAGCATGCTTAACTTGTCATGCTTTGTTTTGTCTTTTTCAGGATCTTCTCCATACAGTATTTAGGAATGGAAAGGTTATTACATGTTACTCATTTGATGAAGTAAGAAGCAACGCAGGCCTGAAGAACAGAGAGCTAGATGAAGAAATCCATTAAATTTTATCCTTTGTTTCTTTATCACGTGTATGTAAATCATAGATGATGGGTTCACTGTACAAAGATGTGTGTATTATTAATTTGTTAACCCCTTGGGAACCAGATGGGTGTGCAACACCCCCTCTGGTTCTTAAAGGTTTAGTTTGTAAACTACCAGTTTGTCAATGCTTTTATCTGCATTCAAACACTTGTCATTGATGTGGGTATCTGGGACTCTTGGAGACATACACAGCTTAGATTTGATACTGAAAGGGATAGTAACACTTAATATGTAAAAAAAAAAAAAAAAAATTGAGTGAAGCTCAAACTTTAATTTTTTTGCGGTGCAGCATCTCAATGGCCTAAAACTGTATGCTGTTACATTGTCCTATGGAGGTTTATAGTCAACTGATTAGAGCTGTCCATAGGATTGTGTAGCAACAGCACCACTGTAAAATTTCAGGCCATTGCGATGCTTCACCTAAAAAAAAGATTCAGGTTTTGGACTGCAAGGAATTTTGAATAAAACCTCTTTCAGTAGTGGCAATACCCTTGTTTTTTCTGGTAACTAAATTCTACAATGTATATATATATATATTTTTTTTACATTTAAGTGTTACTATCTCTTGAAGTCACAGAACACACACATTTTTTTCATTCCTTCAGTAGCCCTCCATAGATTTATTTCAATTAATTGTTTTGTACACCTCCAAATTTGCAAATAATTCATTTTCTTCATTTACATACTTTTCTTTTGCAAGCAGCTCTTCCTAAAATGGCTGCTATGAAAACTAGTTTATTAAAGAGAACCAGGCCTGAGTATGGATTAAGGGCCTTACGAAACAACAGGAATGATTCTGGATCAAACCTTATGCATGACAGAGTACAAAACCAGATTCCCATTGATTTGGATGGGGCTTTTTTAACCCTTTAAATGTGAGATGTCATCTTTGCATTGCTCCAGAGTGTGCTGGAGATATATCTGCTGTTCAAAGGGGTTAACTACCAATATAAATCAATGGGGATTTGCAAAATATCTGTTTGTCTCCTATGGTGCGGTTGTTTTGATCCAGAATTGATTTTTGTTTCTTTTGTACAGAAGGTCCTATATTCATATTGTGTCACTCAAATCCATTTATTTATAGATGTTATTTGAATGTTTGCTTTTTTTTTTTTTTTTTTTTTTTATAATCAGAATAGTCTTGAAAAATGTACAGATGTTCCATTTCATCTGCCTTATTTTGTTACCCAAAGCTATCAAGGGCCCTATGCAGAGAGAAGAAAATGGAGCTATTCTGAGGCGAGCCGACTGCACCAGAAGTAACAAATGTACATTCTTGCTGATTTAACTCTTCAGTGCTGAACAGATCTCAGATGCATTTCAAGTCACTGGCAGCCTCTTCAGCATTCATGGGATTACCAAAATGTGTTGTAGACCTCTCTAGCCTTCAAGCTGTTAAAATTCCAGTTTAACCCTTTGAGTGTTGTGTATCCCTCTGGAACTCAAAGGGTTAAATCAAGCAGAATTCCCTTTGGTGCGTTTGGTTTGCCTCAGAATTTCTCCAGTCATTCTCTTTGTGCAAAGTAAACTGAAGCAGTTCTGGGGCAAACCGTGGGGCTTTTACCCCAGCGAATGCGACAGAGATCTCCAACGCATTGTGGAGAAACGCTTGGAGCCCGGGCTAGCATTCAAGAGGTTTTAATCCCCATTTAAATCAATGGGAAGTGTAATCTGTCTTCCATTGCTCAGTTGACTTGTTCTACATGCTTCATTTTTTTTAATAATGCATACGGCCCACTCTACTTGACATACACACAGCACAATAAACTACAAATTCTTGGCTTTAGACAGTTTTCAAAAGGTAGTTTTTCCTAGGCTATGTTCATCTCAATCCACATAATCTGTTCTAGTACCCAGTACCCTTTACAAAGGACAGTGGCTCATCATTGACTATACATTAAGCCCTTGAGGACCAGAGAGGTGTACACAATGCATTGGTCCTTAAGGGGTTAATCGTGTAACATGATATTGTGTGTTTGTATATATGTATATTTTAGATACATTTAAACCACAGTATGACATGCTTAGAAACCTCCCTTAAATATTTCACATTGCTGTGTCAACCACTTTTACCATTGCAACACAAAAATTCATGTAAAACCTAATTTCATAAGATAACATCTGTCTGGGTTTTTTCTTTTTCATTTTTTTTTTATTTGTTTATACATATAACACAACTTTTTTTAAGCCAAAACTGGATTGAATAGTGTAATTATTTTTTATTGTTTTTGTACTTTTCATTTTCTTCATACTGGAATTTTGGCATTTGATATTTTCTTGGTTTTTAATAGCTATCTCTAGAGGGTATTATGCGTTTCTACTGGAAGAATGTTAGCATAAATTAATACACTAAAATAATCACACTGTGGAGGCTTATTAAAATCTATACTGTACAAAGGACTTATTTTCCCTCCACTTACAGTACTGTCACTGATTTGGCATTTATGAGGATCTTGAAAATGTCTCCTGTTATGAAAACATGCAGTGCAGTGGTTTTTCTCAGAGTCCTGGGAGATGTCCGTATGTTATTGCAGAGCACCACAAGATGGCTGAGCATTCACAAGCTCGTCCTGTCAGGAGAATGTATTTGTTCACAAGTATGCAATGGTTTGGGAACATCTGCAGACGTATTTGATTGTCAGAAGTGTCTGGATGTCTCCCAGGAAAGTTTTCACTGCCAGATTTAATTTAGTGACATTGGCAAGACCTCAAGGTATGCCATAAGTGAGGCACATTCAGTAAATGGGTTGGATTTGAAAAGAAACAAAAGTGGTACAAGTCTGAGGAAAAACAGCTGCACCATTGTGAACAAATAACTCCCATTGACTTAAATTGGATTTTAACTCACTAGATGCTAGAGAGCTGTCCATTGCAATGTGCCGGAGATCTCTAGCTTTCAAGGTGTTAAAAGCCCCATTTAAATCAGTGGGGATTTTTGTTTATTCCTTATAGATGGTTCATTTGATTTGCCTCATATTTTTCCATTTTTGCTGTTAGTGTTCAAGGCGTTAAAAGCTACATTTAAATCTGTGGGAATTTTTTTTCCCCCAATAGTCATGTTGGTTTGCCCCGAGGTGTTCTGGGGCAAACCAGATGCACTATAGGAGAGAAGTAAAAAATTTCCCTAAATTTAAATGGGGGTTTTAACCCCCTAAGTGCTAGAGGTCTCCCACACACTGTGAAGCAGTGCATGGGATACCTCTCTAGCATTTCAGGAGTTAACCCTTTGAGTGCCAGGGGGTACGGAAAGCATTTCTTTGCTTACCCCTCTGGCACTCAAAGGGTTACAGTAAAAATCCCCCTTTAAATTAATGGGAGTTCTTGGAATTTCTACTTCTGTCCTGGAGAGCAGATGGTTTGGCCCAGAACTCTTCCACTTTTGTTTTGAACACACAGTCCCAGGTCTCTTAGAAGATAAATCCTGCACAACAGCATAGTCCTGTGAGAGCTTGGCACTGGTACGACTGTTTTGTGTTCTTGCTGTATATTGCAGTTCCAGGAAAAAAAAAAAAACGCTTCTGATTTCACTGATTCTAGGTGAAATGAGAAGCACATTTGGTACCATTGCACACAGAAAAAAGGGGGTTAATTCTGGGGCCAACCAACTACACCTTTAGGAGCTTGATAACATTTTTGCTACATTCCTACAAATGCATTTCTAGCATTCTCAAACTTAAATACCCAATTTAAATCAATGACTATTTGGTTAATTATGCCACCCTATCCCCCCAGCCATAGTGCAGGTGGTTTGTTCAAGGATAAATCCACTGATCTTGGTGCTCAGACTTGCTGGTTCTCTCTGTTTGAGATTTTATGTGTTTTATCCTATTCTATATATATTGTGATTATTGTTTTAAACCAGCGTTGATATTAATTTTTCTATTGAACAATAAATTATATTTTCTTTGTGCTACTTTTACACACGGTTTGCTTTCTTGGATCTTTTTAGAAACCTCTTAATTATAAGATGGTAAAAGAAAATAATAAAGAGATGTGCTAAGAAGGACTGGAGCAATTCTGGGACAAACCATCTGCATTAGAAATAAACATTGCCATTGATTTAAGTTGCTTTTCAGTGCATTCCGGGCCTCTCTAGCATTGAAGGGGCTCAAAGCCCCATTTATACATGTATAGGAATTTGGGGAATTTTTATTTTGTCCCCTGTGGTGGACTTGGTTCCCACCAGAATTGCTTCATCTTTTTTGTAGTACATCAGTTTCACTTTCTTACTGCCAAAGGGGCATTTAACCCTTTGAGTGCCAGAAGGGTACGCAATGCATTGCTTTGCAATGTGTTGCATACCCCTCTGGCACTCAGAGTTAACACATTGTTTCCCAATGTGCTACACACTCCTCTGGTCATCAAGGGGTTAATAGTCTGCACTCTAAAAGTATGTTTGTGTTCCCTGAATTTGTTTTTACAAAAACCCAAGTATAAGAGAAGGGAGTTGTAGTTTCCCAGCAGAGTACAGCTGTCTCGGTCTCCAGTACAAAGATCCCTCCTGTATCAACTCTGTATTAACAGCATAACTTCCAGTTCACCCTAAAGCATTTCAGTGCTGCTGTACCATAGGGCGTAAAGCCGTGCGTTGCTCATCTCCATGGTACTCTGGTGTTAGTGAGAAAATAAGAATATGGGGCATATGTTTAAAGGATGAGTAAGGGTTTTTCCTGCTGGGTAAAGGAAGAATATGGTACTTCCAAAGCAGGGAAATATGCCATTACAGAGTTATTACAGTTCAATTTTTTTTTTTTTTTTGGGGGGGGGGGTTGTTTAACATTGAGTTCCCTCTGTTGTCAGAAGATTCACCTACAGTTCACTTGGTGCTCAGAGAGCTGTGCAATTGCATTCTGTGGGGGAGTGGAGAGTTGCCAACTGCAGCTCTCCATAGAATGTGATGGAAACCACTCTATCACTTTGTGACTCTTTGAACTGTTATAACATTTTAATAAAAAGGTCCGAGTTGAGAATACCCTTCTTTTAAGGAGAAGCATTATAACATGGGTTTACATAAACAGTTTTTTACTCCTTTATGTGGAACAGTTCTGAAGACAATTGCACAATAACAATAAAATCTCTTTGGAAGCTAGAACGGTCTCACAATAGACATCAGCTCCCTGATTTTGAAAACCTATAAAGTCCTTTCCATTACCCAGCAGTAAAATATATGGAGAGAAAACTGTGGAACTGCATTCTTCAGCTTTAGACTACACTATAGTTCCAATCTGCAAAAATAAAGAAAATGTATAGGTCAGCATTCTCCAACTGCTATCCTTGTGAGTCACGAATGGTGCATGTTTTCATGATAATCACTGCCTACGTGCAGGTGAATCACTCCATGGCTCAGTCACTTTGTCAGTGATCACACTAGCAACTAATATATACACTCTACAGTGAAACTGCACAAAATACATCTGCATGCTGAAAAACTGCAGCACTATAAGAACGACAGAAACTTGGATATGAATTGCACATATAGTTCACATAAGCGCACAAACTTTGTCCATGAAAATACATGCCTTTTAATGCATCACTTGGTAGTATTTCACCCTTAATTTTCTTTTCCCCATCTGGCCCTTGAGAAAGTTTGGACACAATACTTGATGTTCTAGAATTACATTAAAGAATATATTGAGTGTACTGCTTTTATAAGCAATAGTTTAGCAAAAATCATTATTTTCTCTCTTATTATTCACTTCTCTCAATGTCAACTGCAGTGACAACATTGCAGAGAGAACTCAGCTACCTGGTGTGCAATTCCACTGACATCAATACTACAAATTTGTAGCTGTATTATTTAATATGAAGTCAGTGAAAATTGCTGCATTATCCTGCAAAATGTTGCATGAATTAATAGCCTTCCTTTTTATAAAATATTTAACTTTTTAGTTTGAGACCTTCTTTCTGCATCATTATCACCCTTGTTAACCTAGCCTAGTTGATCTACCTTCAACCAAACCAATAACTTTAGCGACTCTTGAGACCTGGAGTTAGCTACTCCTTGTACAAATATATCTGGCTGCCTAAGTAAATCCTTTTGCTTAAGCAAGTAGAGCCACTAATTCCTTTAAATGATTTCAGATCACTAATTCTGGGAAAAAGAAATAGATGCAGTGTTTATGCCAAAGCAGAAAAAACAAACTCGTACATATGCAATCATCCCCACAACAGAGGATTGGCATGACTGGTAAAATTATTCCAGTATCAATATCTGAGCAACACCTCTTAAAATTGCACCCTCCAACTGTGGTACATAGATACAAAGCAAAAAAGATGGGGGCCCAATGGTGTTGTATTGCTTGACAAATGAGCATTAATGCACTCATGTGATCCATTAGTCAGAATGAGAATATTCTCAGAAATTGACAAGTTTGCTTACGGAAATGTCCTGTCTCCATTCAGGAATCGGGTATGCTCGAACAAGGATAAAGGCTGCTTTCCACATTCCAAAATAAACAAATATGTTAAAATACATATATAAAGTACATTCAAGCCCACTTACACATTTCACAGCTACACATGCTGCATTATCAAGACAATGGACATAGGTAAAAGAGCGTTTGAGTGCTTTTATGCTTATTTTAGGATTTAACTGTAAAGGGATACACCATTGGATGAGCCCCCTTTTTTTTTTTTTTTTTTTTCCCTTTGCAGATGGGTAAATATTTCGAAGTGTATAAAATACGTACTGTATGAAATCTAAGCAGTCTGAGCCTTATTCAGACAGCTAAATATGTGCAGTTCTGGTACAAAACACAAATGAAAATTCCCATAGCCCATTGATTTAATGACGTAATGGGTCTTTCAACCTGTTTGAATACTAGAAGGTTTTCAACATATTGCTTTGCATGCAAGATCTTAAAGGGGGACAGTGATACTTCGTTTTATCTTTATTTTATTTTGTAGGCATTAAAAAAAACATGAACAATGTGTCTTATCTCTCAAACCTTTATGGTTTGAGAGATATTCACAAGCAAAGTTTCCCCCTCCCGCCCCTTTTTCCTAGTATAAGCAATCTCTTCTCAGATGTGGAATCCAGTTCATAGACCACACACATAACAGCAAGGGACAATATTCTTCCTATCAGAACAATGAAAGCCCTGCCCCCCCCTTGACAAGTTTTTCAGGTTTTTCCCTTAATTGAAGATTGTCCCTCTCTGCAGTCTACCTGGGCACCTCCCTTCTGCTCTGGCTGAGCAGTGTTACATTAGTAAAAGGGGTGGGAGGGGGACACTTTGTCATTGAATTACTCTTGAACTATAACTCTGACAGTACTGAAATAACACTCTCCAAAGTCCAAGTACTATGATGATTAATTTGAGCTGCCTTTATTATGAAACATTACTATCCCTTTAAAAGTCCCATTTAAATGAATGGTAGTGTTTGCCTCCGGTGATGTAGTTGGGTTGCCTCAGAACTGCTCATCTTTAGCTTCCTGAATAAGGTCCAAAGTTCTTAAGTTCAGTGCAGTGTGATGGAGACCTAGCTAGCACTCAACCGGTTAAAAGCCCCATTTAAATCTGTGGGAATATTTATTTGTCCTGTGGTGTAGCTGTTTAGTCTCAGGAATGCTCATCATAAGCAGTATATTGAAATATCTTTAGACTTCTGTTGCATTTAAACCCCCTTTTGCATTGCTGGTGTACAATTCAAACAGTTGGGTTTCTGTCTACCTCTGCTGTGCTGCAGGATTCAGCCTGGAATTCAAACTTTTATTATTGTTGTAGAACATTTTCCGCCAGTCTATAAATAAGAAAAGCAGAAAATAAATGATGTATAAAAAGTTCATTCCTTAAAGTATGCATATTGGGTATTTTATAACAGATTTAAAACTGCCATTATTATGTAAAGAGAAAAAGTTGTAAGAGCTTAAAAAAAAAAAATCATAATATTTTTATATGTGAAATCATAGTTACATAGTAATTTAGGTTGAAAAAAGACTTGCGTCCATCCAGTTCAACCCTTTTCCTATTCCTGTTTACCATCGCTGACCCAAAAGAAGGCATCTGACTCCAAATGGCAATCAGATTTCTCCCTGGATCAACAAGCCCTAACTAAATATTAATCCCAATACTAACGTGCATAGCCCTCTATATTATGCTCTTTTAAATAAGTATCCAGGCCCCTTTTAAAAGCATCTAATGTATTTGATAGCACCACCTCCTCCGGAAGTGCATTCCATACCTTTATTGTCCTTACTGTAAAGAAACCCTTCCGCTGTTGTAGACTAAATCTCCTTTCCTCAAGTCTAAGCGGGTGGCCCCTTGTCCTGTGTACTGTTCTGTTAATGAACAGGTCTTTTGAAAGCCCTTTATATGGGCCTTGAACATATTTATATAGTTTGAGATTGATTGAATGCACTGTTTTCCCTTTTACGTACTATAATTTATATCTTGTTTAGCTATTGCTATGGGCACATATTAAATGTTATCTGTGTACATACTGTATTTTAAATGGGGAAAATGGATTTAGTTTTTAAATATATAATGCAAGTAGTGCATTCATCCCTCTATGTGCCTGTAGGCCATGAGTGGACAAACTGGGAATCTCCATATGTTGTATCATACTTCCCAAAGTTTGGTAAAGAGCAGCCTTTTTGTTTTAGGTAGCTGCTGGTGGTGGTGGGGGGGGGGGAGTAACAGCTGGTAAGCATAACAAAGTTTTAGGCTATCTTGTAACCTATTAACTGTTCTTTATGTCACTGAATAAATTATTTAGATCAAGACCAAAAGAGACACATGAGTGGTATGGGATGATGTATGGTTCTACTCCAACTCCCATCATCCAGTGATGGAAGCAGTGGTCTAATAACCACTTTCTGTATTATGCTCTTCAAGAATAAGAATTGTTTTGCACATCAGCTGTGTGGGTCCATAAGCACAAAGACAATTGGAGCAATGCTAAAGCAACCTGCACCAGCACATACTGGACAAAATACCTCCCCTTGATTTATAAATAGGTCTTTTAACTCCTTGAATGCTAGAGAGGTCTTCCATCACACATTGCATAGGAGACTTCTAGCCTTCAATGGATTAAAATACTCTTTTAAATCAAAGGGATGTATTTTTGTCCCCTATGGTCCAACAGTTTTTTTTTGTTTTGTTTTTTGTTTTTTCCAGAATTCTTCCACTTTCTTTGTGTGAATGGACCTGGTTGTTTTCTGTCAAAAAACTCAGGGTTGTCCAGCTGGTTGGCCACAATCGTTTTTAGAGGTCACGTGACCTGTCTGGGTGCATGTGGCTCCGAAATGGGAAAAAGACCCAGCCAATTAAAGAAGTTGGTCAGACCATTGTAGGTGGTTTGGAAATGTCTAGCATCTAGTAAATTATCCCCTTCCATACAGAAAATAACTTTCATGTTTGTGTAGAAATTGATGGATTCTTCTGTTTTGATGAAGTACAGTTTTGAAAACTTCTGTCAAACTTTCTACAAAAAAAAAGAGAATAAGGCCTATTTGTAAGTCAACGCTTCAAATAATGTGATCTATATGTAGTATTCTAAATGGCTTTTCTATATATATATTTTTTTTTCCAAGTATGATGCACTGTTATAACAATGATGCAATACTATTTATAAGGTTTCCTGTAGAGCAAAATCTGAAGAATCTGAAAAGAAATGTGCCCAGTTTCTACTCATGTGTAAAGTTTTCAGGTTTACAATCCTGACTTTGTGATGTGTCAGAGCCTTTTGTCAGTTTTACTGCAATGTAATCTACACAAGACTATTGTATTAACAATGAGACAATAAAACAGTACCTACAAACTATATTACATTACTGATTTTTTTTTTTTTGGTTTATATGCTGTGTATGTATAAAGTTGAAAATGTGTGTATGTATGTGATGTATATAACATCTGTATATTTTAGAGAAGTTTACATTGTGCAATGCACATAATGGAAAGTTGATCAATTCTGCAGTAAACCAACTGAACAATCTTTCCATTGAGTCTAAACTGGTCTTAGTCCCCTGAACTCTAGGGAGGTCTTCAGCTCATTCCTTTGCGTTGGTTAGCTCTCTAACATTCAAGAGATAAAAAGCCCCACATAAATCTATAGGAATTTTAGGAACTTTTCTTTGTCGCTTATGAGGCTATTGGTTTGCTCTAGACCTGATCCATTTTGCATTTATACATGAGGCTGAGTGTATTATGATTTAACTTTGGCAAAAGGGGCTATATGTAGAAATGATAAAATCACCCTTCTGTTCCCAAAATTGCCTTAAAAAAAAGAACTATTTTTCTAAGAATTTTTTTTTTTCCCCAGATGTATTTGCGTACGTAGGTGTCCTTTGTATAGTCGTCCTTTCTGGGGGGGTGCTTCTTTTTTTTTGTTCCAATTGTATCTGCAGTTTAGAAAAGTAAATCCACCCACCCACACACACAATCACATACAATTTGTAGGACAAAAAAGATAAGACTGTGAAAGGAAATTCTTTAGCTATACAGAACAATAGTTTTCCAAAGTTAAAAAATTTTATTATTTTACTAACTTGAGAGTTAGAGAGAAGGTCGGTGCTCACAGTAATACATTATTGCCTTTTGAAGCATTCATGTGCAAATACAGGATTCGCCATCTACTCTTGGGTGCTGTACCAACACGGTCCTCTGTTGTCCGAGAATAGCTTGTGAACACACTTGCAGCCACACTCTGAGACTTTTTTATAAATGGAATCCAAAAATCAGTATAATATACAAATTTATTGGTATAGCTTAAAATCATAAACATACATGGAAAGGCAGGGGTAAGGGGTAAACAAGGTAAATATTAGTCTAGGATTAAGTACTATTTAGCGCGAAACGCGTAAGACATTTGAGGCATGTTCCTTTCATCCTGTTTACCCTTACCCCTGCCTTTCCATGCATGTATATGATTTTAGGATATACCAATAAATTTGGATGTTTTATAGTATACTGATTCTTGTATACCATTTATAAGTCTTGGAGTGCAGCTGCATCTTTGTGTTAACTGTTTTGAGAGTTGGCTGTTTCAAAACTTTGCTTTTTGTCAGTCAATGTTAAGGGTCTTAATTCAACAGAGAAGCTTGCACTTGCTCTGAGAGAGTTTTTCAGGTATAAAGCTATTGTATTCTTTTAAACACACTTTTCTATGAGTCCAATAAAACCTAGCAACTCCCACTTCCTGTCTGTGTATTGCACTTTAGCTACATTGAAAAAACATGGGGTGTCTCTTTTGCTTGCTAGATCGGTACACTGAAAGTGTGTGGATACTCTGATAGATCCAGATTGTAGATACCTGTCCATTAAAGACTATTTTGCCCCCTTTACCTTTGCAACAGTTTATGCCCCGAACACTAGGCAACTATCATTTTTAGCTACCGTCCTCTGCCTTTATGAACCTTTCAAACTGGCGAGTTATCTCAACCTGTCCCTTGATCCCTCGCTTGACTACTTTTCCGCTTATTCCACTTGTGTAACATCAGATCATGAGGCTCTTTGGAGACAAAAAGGAGGCACTTCTTGTGCAATATCTTAGTCTCTTAAAAATCACCACAACCCCTCCATTTGAACATTACTCACATAGTTAGCAGATGGAATTACATATACAGTCGTGTGAAAAAAAAAAATTGTACAACCTCTTTGAATTCTATGGTTTTATATTTCAGGACATAATAACAATCACCTGTTTCTTAGCAGGTCTAAAAGTTAGGTAAATACAACCTCCAATGAACAACAACACATGGCAGATTACACCGTGTCATGATTTATTTAACAAAAATAAAGCCAAAATGGAGAAGCCATGTGTGAAAAACTAAGTACACCCTTACTGCTTCCATAGGAATTAATATGCTAAGTAGCAGACGTGCTACTAATCAAATGTCCTTGATTAATTGATCATCAGCAAGTGTGACCACCTCTATAAAAGCTGATATTTTAGCAGTTTGCTGATCTGGGGCATTTAGGTGTGTGTTAACACAATGCCAAGGAGGAAAGACATCAGCAATAATCTTAAAGAAGCAATTGTTTCTGCCCGTCAGTCTGGGAAGGGTTATAAGGCCATTTCCAAACAATTTAAAGTCCATCATTCTACAGCGAGAAAGGTTATTCAAAAGTGGAAAACATTCAAGACAGTTGCTAATCTTCCCAGGAGTGGATGTTCCAGCAAATTCACCCAAAGGTCAGACCGTGAAATGCTCAGAGAAATTGCAAAAAACCCAAGAGTTACATATCAGACTTTACAGGCCTCAGTTAGCGTGTTAAAGTTCATGACAGTACAATTAGAGAAAAACTGAACAAGTATGGTTTGTTTGGAAGGTCTTCCAGGAGAAAGCCTCTTCTCTCTAAAAAGAACATGGCAGCACATCTTAGGTTTGCAAAGTTGCATCTGAACAAGCCACAAGACTTCTGGAACAATCTTCTTTGGACAGACGAGACCAAAGTGGAGATGTTTGGCCATGATGCACACCTCCACGTTTGGCGAAAACCAAACACAGCATATCGGCACAAACACCTCATACCAACTGTCAAGCACGGTGGTGGAGGGGTGATGATTTGGACTTGTTTTGCAGCCACAGAACCTGGGAACCTTTCAGTCATTGAGTCGACCATGAACTCCTCTGTATACCAAAGTATTCTAGAGTCAAATGTGAGGCTAAAGCTTGGCCGAAATTCGGTCATACAACAGGATAATGATGCCAAGCACACCAGCAAATCTATAACAGAATGGCTGAAAAAGAAAAGAATCAAGGTGTTGCAATGGCCCAGTCAAAGTCCAGACCTTAACCCAATTACAAATGCTGTGGCGGACCTTAAGAGAGCTGTGCATAAACAAATCCTCTCAAACCTCAATGAACTGAAGCAATGTTGTAAAGAGGAGTAGGCCAAAATTCCTCCACAATGGTGTGAGAGACTGATAAAGTCATACAGAAAACTATTACTTCAAGTTATTGCTGCTAAAGGTGGTTCTACAAGCTATTGAATCATAAGGTGCACTTAGTTTTTCACACATGGCTTCTCCATTTTGGCTTTATTTTTGTTAAATAAATCATGACATGGCGTAATATGTCATGTGGTGGTGGTCATCAGAGGTTGTATTTACCTAATGTTTAGACCTGCTAAGGAACAGATGATTGTTATTATGTCCTGATATGTAAAAAGATGGTGTACTTTATTTTTCACATGACTGTATATGCATACCAGCTTTAAAGCCTAGGTAATTTAAGCTGCTCTCTTAGAACATCCTCCACATTTCTTCCCCTAAATAAGATGACCAGGCTGCTCTCCCTAGAACTTCCTTCACAAAGCCAGGCATACAAGGCAAAAAAAAAACAACAGATGGCGCACCAATACCAAATAATAAAACAATAAAATCTAAAGATTGCACTCACATTTAAATGTAGCCATGTTATAAATTATGAATATACATCACAAAAACAGCATGCAGAGCAATTCCTATATCTCTGCTTGGTCTTTTTGAAGGATCGTATCCCACCCAAGTGTATTGGCTCTCCAAAAGGCAAGGTGGTTCCTCTAACAACTTGTCTTTATTGAATGTTAAAAACACTTAGTTTAAAACCTATACCACTTTTCTACACGTTTCACAGCAACATGCTGCTTTCTCTGTTGTCCAATACAGGTGTCACGGTTTTTGATGAACACTCAGAACAGTTTGGTAAGGCTAAAATAACTTTAGTGAAACAAAGCTCAAACACATAGATAGGCCTATGGGCCCACACAGACAGAGCAGAAATACAGGCAGGTATATACAATAATAACAAGCCAGTAATAGCGATTGTATATGTGAATAATGGCAATCTCTGGCAACGGAGGTCCTGGCTTGGACCAGAACGGGCAGCAGGGTAAGCAGAGGGCTGACCACAGGACCTTGATGGTAGATGGTCCAGGAGGAAGTGACTGGCACAACCCAGAGGAGTGAGGCAACACTGCTGGCACAACCCAGACGCCTGGGAGGCACTGAACCCAAGGAGCGAGGCAACACTACTGGCACAACCCAGATGCCTGGGAGGTACAGAACCCAAGGAGCGAGGCAACACTGACCCTGGCACCGAATGGCAACAGACCGAGATAACTCTCCCAGGGAAATCCCTAGAACGCTAGGGGTGGATCGCAGCACAGTGGAATATAGAGATGTAGGCAACCAGTGTCCCCTCTGAGGATGGTACAACGCAACACTGGCTCTTGAGCCCGAGGCTCCTGCAGATGGTAATATGCACAACTCTACCTGGAATGTCCAGGTACGCAAAGGGTCAATAGATAATGCCCTGATATACTGCAACTCCCCAAGGGAGTGAGCCCAGCGATGTAAGAGAGGTGGACACAGAGATCAGAGTAAGACAGTCAGTGCTATAACACTGTACCGGTACAACGGCGGTATAGAGAGTAGCTACAGCACGAATGATTAGCTAACGGTTGACGGAGATAGAGCGCCACGTGGCGCAACCGACTAGCGTAACAGCAAGCCACCGCACGTAAAGCAAGAGCAAAACGGAGACCACCAAGCGGTATGCTGGAAACGCAAGACACTGTGTGACATGACAGTACGCAGAGTAGACTTGTAGCCAGGTATGATCAGACACGGAACGGATTCTCAGCCAGGCACAGTTGGTAACAGAAGCGGGTTCTCAGCCAGATACAATCGGTAACGGAAGCGGGTTCTCAGACAGACCAGGTCAGCAACAGAGCGGGTTCTCAGCCAGGAACAGTCAGTAATGGAAATGGGTTCTCAGCCAGATCAGGTCAGCAATGGAGCAGGTTCTCAGCTGGATACGGTCCGCAACGGAGTAGCCGAAGAACAGCAAACTGAGGAACATCGTCAGGCAGGCCAGGTCATACACGATCAGCAATAACGAAGCAGAATGCAGGAACTAATACACCACGAAAGGACACCATAACGTGGAAATGACAGGGTATATAAAGGCCAATCAGAATGTTGCCGCCCACTGTTAGATATATGGAATACCACCATTAGGCGGATTACCATAACTGACAATGCCCTTAGATGTGGCTAGCTCAGTATCCAGGTGCTTTTGTGGACCTTAAGCCCTGGGGGGAAAATCTTGGGTTCAAGTTCTTTCCCCAGGAGTTGCCCACTGAGGCGGCTTCTTAATAAATGGTGATCTGAAGAAAGAAGATCTGCAGGAAAGGTGAGCAACCCTTTGAGTGCTGCAGGTCCACATGTCCCACAGTGCCCCTCTGCACAGGGGTTTTTCCTTTGGAGTTCCTATTGCACACTCCTGCACTCATTGGGTTTATCTGTATGTGTGTTGGGTGTTTTGGAGCAAGTGTCTGTGGTAACTTAACCCTTTAGCTGCTGGTTTAGCATCTTTGGGGGGGGGGGTTGTTGGCACTTTCCCTACTGGGTTCAGTGTTTATTGGGTCCAGTGACATGTCTTAGTAATGTTCAGTGTACATTTACTTCTTATTTACAACTTTGCAAATTTGTGTTCCTGCGCGCTTTTACCACATAGATGCCATTGCTCCATTCACTTCTATGGGACTGTACAGTTTGGAACATATCTCTGTAACCGCTCATCGTAGCGACTTCAGAGATGGCTCATTTTGTTTGTCTGCCCTTGCTCTATTATCCGGTTAATGTTTGGTGTGTGTTGCTGGGCTCAGGGGGCTTCGTGCACTGTTGGGGTACGTTTTCTGGGAAAACTACATTTCCCATGAGCAGCTGCTTCGCACCTTCGCTTCTGATTGGCTCTCGCCCCGGCAACCATTTTTTGCTTTCTCTGAACAAGTATCCTATGCAGGGCTTGGACTCTCCTTCTCTCCTTTGCAGATTAACCCTTCGAATGCCAGATAAGTGCATTTTAGCAATTTCTGGGGTGAAACTTTTAATCTTACACACTGTATTTGGGTGATTCCTTATACTTTAAACGTTTTGACACTGTGAAAATGTCTAATCCGTTAGAGCTTGGGGCCAGACCTAAGACTAAGGACACTGGGGTTTCTTTGTCCCCTATTGCACATTGTTACTCATGTCATTCAGGGTTACCTAGAGAATCCTCAGTACATTTATGCCCAGCATGTTTTGCTGTCCCTGAGTCTCCTCCAGGGACCTCCAGCCATGCATTAGAGCCAGTTTGGGTGCAAGAGTTCACGGATGCTACTAGAGACCTTCGGCCTACATTGCAACTCTTTCCATCCCAGTTACAGGGGGTCTTCCACTCTTGGCAGACCCCTACTTCTGTCAGATCTTCCCTTCCAAAACTGCAGGGAGTACCTGACGTATCAGATTCCTCTGAGGAGGAACTGTTGGTGGATTCGGACGTTGAGGAATGTTCTGCTGTGGGCTCCTCTCAGTTTTTTGGGGACCCCTTTGAGGGTGATCCTGATCCCTCAGCTGAGGACCTGATCAGGGCCATTTTAACCACCCTAAACATTCCCTTAGTTCAAGAGGTTTCTTTGGATCCCTTTGATGTATTTCAGGAGCCTAAGAGGCCCCATACTTGTTTTCTACCTAACCCCACTCTTGACCGCCTTGTCTGACGAGTAGAAGTCTCTGGACAAGAAACCTTCTGTTTCCAAGAAATTTGCCAAGCTTTATCCCTTTTCTGAGGCGTTGCTTGCTCAGTGGGTTCACCCCCCCCAAGGTGGAAGCGCCTGTCTCCAGGCTATCTAGGTCCACTGCCTTGCCAGTTGCTGATGCGTTCGCTCTGAAAGACTGGACTGATAAGAAACTCAAGTCCATTTTTGCCACTGCTGGTACTTCCCTGCACCCAGCGTTTGCTGCGGCATGGGTGAACAGGGCCATTGCGATCTGGACTGAACAACTCACTCTTGCTGTCCGTCAAGGTGCTCCTACTTTGGATATGTTTGCGGCTTCTTGCCAACATTTCTGAGGCCCAGCACTATGTATCTGCTGCATTGTTTGACGCCATCCGTTTGGTGACAAGGGTTTCCACCATGTCTGTAGTTGCCAGATGACCTATTTGGCTCAAGATCCGGTCTGCTGACACTGCTTCCAAGAAAGCTTTGGTCTCGCTGCCTTTTCAAGGCACTTCTCTGTTTGGGCCAGATCTTAAGGATCTGATTAGTGAGGCCACAGGGGGCAAGAGTACCCTTCTGCCTATGGTCTCCAGGAAGAAGACACCTGTCAAGCGTAATCAGCTTTTTCGTTCCTTCCAGACTGAGACCCGTCCGGCGAACCAGATGGTTCCCTCAGCTCCGCGTTCCTTCTCCAACCCCAAACAACAATGGAAGCCCAAGGTTTCCAAGCCTTCTTCGGCATGACTCGCTGAGCCCAGGTACCAGCTCGGCTGTGGGTGGCTGTCTGAGTCACTACCCCAGCGCCTGGGAGGACTCAGTGGCGGACCCGTGTGTTTTGCAGGTGGTGGAGGAAGGGTACCGGATCCCGTTCACCTCTCTTCCTCCCTTTCGTTTTTTTTACATGCTCTTTTCCTTATTTTACTACCATGTGTGTTTCTGATATCATATCTGAAATTCCCCTCATCTATCCATCTATTTTTAGATTTTGCATCCTTTCTCAAGTAATTATGCGGTGAATGTTGTAGAACTATACCTGTCTATTTCCATTTGTAATTAATTAGCCAATTTAGTCAGAGCCGGATTATAGGTAAGGCGCACAAGGCACCTGCCTAGGGCCCGGCCATGTTGGAGGGCCCGCTGATCCGATTCCAGCCCTGCGTGAAGCAAAACAGCTGGCCGGTGGGAAGATCAGACAGATCTTCCCACCGGCATACAACTCCCTCATGTCAGCGGTCCATGGTAATGCAGAGCGCCGGGATATGATGTCCTCTCTTGGCGCTCTGCATTATTTCAAAGACAGAGGACCGTGAAGGAGCAGCTAACAGAGGACTGTGCAGAGGCACAAACCTCTATCTTCACATTCCACTAGACTCTATAATAATGGCGCTATCACTGGAATCGGCACGCACCGGGTACTAGCACCGGGGCCACTAATGGTTTCAGAGCAAGTTGCCCATAGGTACTCTTCCTCCAGAAGTTGGCTTGGTTTAATTTTACATTCATATGGAGAACTGAATAGCTCTGTATACTTAGAATTAGAGCTTTATTCATTGCAGAGTCTATATAATATACATATTCAGATATATACATACATACAGCATGTATGTGAATATGTATAGTATATAGACTCTACAAATATGTATATGAATATGAATATTATATAGACTCTACAACTATGTATGTGAATATGTATATTATATAGACTCTACAAGTATGTACTGTATATGAATATGCATATATATAGACTCTACAAGTATGTCTGTGAAAATGTATATTATATAGACTCTACAAGTATGTATATGAATATGCATATTATATAGACTCTACAAGTATGTCTGAATATGTATATTATATAGACTCTACAAGTATGTATATGAATATGTATGTTATATAGACTCTACAACTATGTATGTGAATATGTATATTATATAGACTCTACAAGTATGTACTGTATATGAATATGCATATATATAGACTCTACAAGTATGTCTGTGAAAATGTAGATTATATAGACTCTACAAGTATGTATATGAATATGCATATTATATAGACTCTACAAGTATGACTGTGAATATGTATATTATATAGACTCTACAAGTATGTACTGTATATGAATATGCATATATATAGACTCTGCAATGAATAAAGCTCTAATTCTAAGTATACAGGGCTGGTCACTTGTCCATATGAATGTAAAATAAAAACCAAGCCAATTTCTTGAGGAACAAATGTGCTGGCTCTTTGTACAGTAATCTCTAGCAGTGTGGAGGAGCCTCAAAAAATTAAGAGTTTTGAGCGTTTGAGTGCCAGTGTGGCAATGTGTTTGGCACCCATCTGGCACTCAAAGGGTTGAACAGAGCACTGGTGCACCAGAACATCCATCCAACGGGCCCTATATTGGAGAGATATACTTCAGTCCCTCTCTTTCCTCATTCTCCGCCTCTTGCATTCCACTTTTCTCCCTTTATCCCACACACTCTCCCCCATGATGCTGTCTCTCTCCAAAATGCTCTCCCTCCCCTTCTCTCTCTCTCCATTGTACTATCTGTCTCTCTCCCCTGTGATGCCACAGACATAACAGTTGAAACAGAGCCACATGAGTGATACCACAGATCTTACAATTCTGTGACTACCCATCGGCAGTCATAGAATTGCAGTTTCTGTGGAATCACGTGTGTAGCTTTATTTCAGTTTCTAGCTCTGTGGCATTGCTAGTGTAGCCCCATTTCAATTGTAAGCTTTATGGTATCACGAATATAGCAGTATTTCAGTTGTAATCTCCATGGTATCACTAATGTAGCTGTATTTCAATTTGTTAGCTCTGTGGTATCACTAGAGTAGCCCCATTTCAGTTGTTAGCTCTGTGGTGTCACTAATGTAGCCCACTTCAGTTTATGCTATGTGGTGTCACAAATGTAGTTCCATTTCAATTCTAAGCTCTATTTTACTTCTATATATTTAACCCCTTGGGTGCCAGAGAGGTACCTAATGCATTGTTTTGCAAAGCCTTGGTGACCTCTGTGGCATTCAAGATACTGAAGCATCCGTCTTGTCTTTTATTAAGTTGGTAATAGTAGCTCTACCCACAAGAACAATGCAAATCAAGAAAGGTTTGTAGTAAAGAGGAAAAGTGCAATGGGGGGGACCAATTTGAGATCCTGCCTAGGGCCCTATGGAGTTTTAATCTGTCTCTGAATTTAGTAATTTGAGATTCATATATTCTGCCACCTGTGTGGAGACAATGGCTAAAATTAATTGGTGATACATTTCACCAGCCTCACATTTTTTTTACCTGAATTTGCCTTAAAGTGATAGTAATACTTAGAAATAAGTATATTTCATTCAATAAATATTAAAAAACTAAAATACTTGCATCAAGTCCTATCTCTCAAACCTCAGTGGTTTGAGAGATATAATATGTCCAAGTTCCCCTTTCCCTCCCCTTGCACGCACATCAGCTTTCCGAGTTACAGAAACAGATCCCGGTCCATGGACCGTCTTGCTCTCTTCAGCATTGCCGTGATTGCACTAGTTAGACAGAAATACTTCATTTGAATGGTCTACTTGTGCTTGTAAATCAGGCACACATTGTAGACCATTCAAATTAAGTATTTCTGCCTAACTATCGCGATCACAACGATGCTGAGGAGTGCATGACGGTCTGTTGATCGGGATCTGCTTCTGTAACGCGGAAATCTGACGTAAGTGCAAGGGGAGAGAAAGGGAAACTTGGACAGCTTATATCTCTCAAACCACCAAGGTTTGAGAGATAGAACTTGGTGCAAGTAATTTAGATTTTTAATACTTATTGAATGAAATATACTTATTTCTAAGCATTACTATCACTTTAAATAAGCAGCAACACTTGCTGGGTCAGTAGAACCAAAATAGTCTATTATGCATCAAGCTTCTGATGATATGCACACATTAGGGGAAATGGCTATTAGGTAGGTCATTTGTATGTCACTATTTAATTTGAAAACCTTTTCTCAGCAACACTGCAAAAATATGGTGAAAGTTGAAGTAAATCATTCAGTATCTCGGTCTTTATCTCCCAGGCCTTTTAATGCCAAGTTAATTTAATGTACCTTCTGCTAAATCACTTGTATCTCCCCAACATATTAATGAATTTATTTAATTAACTTATTAAAGTCATGGAATAGAGATGCCCCTATATCAGCCAAAATAACTTGTGTATCTGTCAAATGTAAATTACTAACAGGAGGGAGTACTGCCTGTATCAAAGGAGCTGGAGTACTTAAAATAAGAATACATATCAGACATGTTACCAGTAACAGAAGGCCTAGCAGGTTTTTCTGACCTACTTCTAGTGATACTGTGCTTTTCTTGTGTTATGAGTGTCACTTTGGTTAATATCACGAGTATGTTACAACCTCTGATAAATGCCTCTAACATAATTATTAATCTCTTACCTGGTGTTGCTGTGATCAGTTGGTTTTGGTATTTCCATTAGGAGAAGTAGTGGTGTGGCAACATTTTCCCCAGGGATTTGTGGATATAATGCTACACTTTTGTGCATCTTTAAAGGGGAACTATCACCTCTTAAAAAGTTTTTAGCATATGTTTAGTTACTCAAGTAGTTTTAGGAAATTTGTTTTTTTTTTCACTTAAATACTTTTAAAAATATTTCATCTTCGAGCTGTGCCGCTCAGCATAATGCAGCGAGCTGAATCTCCGGCACAGCTCTTCTTCACTTCCTAATTCTCCTCCCACCTCCCTCCCAACTGCCTCCGGGGAGTACGTTCACGCTTCCCTTCAGTGTGGTGTGAATGGCTTGATGTAACGATAGAAGCCATTCATACCACACCAAAAAGGAACGTGAACTCGCTCCCTGGGGCAGCTGGGAGGGAAGTGGGAGGAGAAGAAAAGCTGTGCCAAAGATTCAGCTTGCCCATTATGTGGAAGTGCACAGCTTGAAGATTAAATATCTTTCAAAGTATGTAAGTGAGAAAAAAATACATTTCCTAAAACTACTTGAATAATTAAACTATGCTAAAATGTTTTAAGAGGTGATAGTTCCCCTTTAAAGATACCAAAAGTGTAGCATTTTATCCACAAATCCCTAGGGAAAATGTTGCCACCTATGCTAAAATCTTTTTAAGAGGTGAATGGATGTTCCCCTTTAAGACACTTTATATATCTCTATAAATACACAGATCTTCTAAATCTACATTGATATCTTCTAGATCTGCAGGTGCCATAGCAGCAGATTTCATACATAGGAAAGCTTAAAGGGATACTAATACTTACTATTCCCCATATTATAGATATTTGTAAAATAATTTAATAGCCCCCAGGTTCATCTCTCAAACCTTTATGGTTTGAGAGAGAACCAAATGCAAAGGTTCCCCCTCCCTCCCCCTTCCCTGAAGTCAGAGTTGTACTGACTGCAGGGGAAGCCTATCGTACAACAAGCTTGCTGCTCTGCAGCTGAGCCGAGATTGCGTTAGTGAAAAATAATTATTTCACTGAAACAGTCTTCTACACGTGCTTGGTTTGCAAGTACACGTAGAAGACCGTTTCAGTGAAATAATTATTTTTCACTAACGCGATCTCTGCTTTGCTGCAGAGCCGCCTGATGAAAAATAAGACCGGATATCCCTGCAGTCTTACAACGCTGACTTCAGGGAAGGGGGAACTTTGTGTTTGATTATCTCTCAAACCATAAAGGTTTGAGAGATGTACCTGGGGGCTATTAAATTATTTTTCAAATATCTACAATATGGGGAATAGTAATATTAAATAATTACTATCCCTTTAAGGATAATTCCTTTCCTCTTCTTTAATGCAAGGTTGTTTTACCCTTTTTGTAATGTCATTAAAGTGGTTTCCACTGTGTAAATAGCTTTAATGCAAGGTTGTTTTACAGTGTTATATTTAGTAATGAGTTCATCTACTTTATCTTGCAGTGAAACAGATGTATGCATAGAATTTTGTGCAATAGCTTTTGCATCCCATAACTGTCAGTGTGTCTTTTAACTGTGATTCTAATGTATCTGTTTTCTGACACAGTCACAAATATACGTCAGTTTGCTTATCACCTGAAGTAGAAGTTGCACTGTGCACCTTTTTTAGCTTTTTTTTTTTTTTGGCTGCTGAGATTCAATCTAATGAATCTGTCCATATCTGTCTTACATTTTAATAAAAATATCAACTTATTGTACAAACTGTGGGGCTTAAGGAGAGCTAGGCTTAGAGGTGTAACGTATGTTGCAAGGGTCCATCCTAATAGGTGGAACGTAACATATATTCCCTAGTGGCTGTTGGAATTTCCCAAATGGAAACACATTATACATAGTAACAGAGGGCTCCTTTCAATATTTTTTTTTAGGTAATTTTCTGCATCTGTATGTCAC
Organism: Rhinophrynus dorsalis; assembly: GCA_037306005.1. NCBI lineage: Eukaryota > Metazoa > Chordata > Amphibia > Anura > Rhinophrynidae > Rhinophrynus > Rhinophrynus dorsalis. Next base: position 301,214,457 of record CM074721.1, read on the forward strand.
TGATCCGTTGTGCAGAGTTAACGTGAGTGAGCCACAGGGGATGCAATGGGGAAGTAACAGTGGCTGTGTGTGTGTGTGTGTGTATATTGGTGAGTCAGGGGGTTGAATGGGAAAGTGAGCACTTTTAGACACGAGTCTGCAGGTTAGTCATGAGGACGGACACAAACATACCATTTGCTCACTGTGCCCTAATGACTTTCTGTATTCCCATCTGTACTGTCATATGTGAAAGAGCTCACTTCCCCCATTCGACCCCCCCCGCCTCACCAACATTTACACACGCACTCCCCCCCGCAATTACTTCTCCATTCCATCCCCTGCCTTACTGACATTAACTCTGCACACTTTGTAACAAACTGTTGAAGGGAGCCCTCTGTTACTGTGTATATTGTTTCCATTCACACTAGGTTATACACACATTCCCATAAACTAAAAGTGCTCACATACAAACAAAACAATTTGTACATAAGAAATGCTGTGCTGTGATCGCTAGTACTGAATAAATTAAGTAATACATAAGTGCCCAAAAATGTAACAATTCACACTAACACAAATTCACGAAGTAAAAGTGTGCCACAAACACAAACAAATTCATACACGGGCAGCGCTGTGCTCTGATTGCTAGTGCATATAATTCACGATAACAAGGGGGATATTTTTACCCCCTACTGTCTCCAGAGAAAATATTAAACAGCTTTGCTGAATATAGCAGAAGAAATTCACACTGGTCTCTGTAAAGCTAGAAAATAATGAGTCCCTTATGCAGAAACCAACAGATGAGCAATTCTGGTAAAAACGACTGCACCATGAAAGGGGAGAGTGAAAACTCCCTTTGATTTCAATGTGATTTTTTTTAACCCTTTAAATGCCATAAAGGTCAGCAAGGCATTGTTTCACAAAGCACTGGACGCTTCTCTAGCATTCAGTGGGTTACATTTTTTTGAGGGGGTAGAGTTGTTCCCTACAATGCAGTTGGCTTGATTCAGAGTTTCTCAGTTTTTCTTTCTGCGTCAGGCCCATAGTCCAGTGATCTTTTAATGTAGTCCTATTAATCTTACAGTTTGAATATCCTAAAAGGCAAATATCATGTGATAATTGCCCCATCAGCTGGTCTACATGCCTGGGGGCATACTTGCTGGTAAAGCGTGCCCTGCAGTGTGGATCAGAGGATAGCATCAAGCTGTGGACAGGTTTTCTAATAGGACTGCAGTAGACTAATGGAATGTGTATGCAACTCAGAATCTTTGGGGTTGTGAACCTCAAACTTATTTTTTATTTCAAGGCCAGTTATCAGGAGCCAGTTTCGGACAGACTTGGTAAAATATGATCATTGAATGTTAAAACAGATGCAGGGATAAACCCAAGAATTACAGAGAAAGGTTAATAAAATAAAACAACACCTAGAACTTGATTTGTGTAATTCTGCATGTGCAACCTGTGGCTCTCCTTCAGCTGTCAGGTACACTTTAATTCCCATCATCATCATCATTTGGCCAAAGACATACACACAACAGCAACATACATTTGTTATGACTGGGCTGCTAAAGATTTGCTTGCCTCACATTGAGGTTTGACATTGAGAAGAAAAGGAGAATGTCCTTGTTTGCCCCCATTTACCTTTTGTATACTGCTGAAAGTAAAATGTATATATCCATCCAGCTTGCTGGAACTTGTAAATGGCAGTGAATACAGTCAAACAAAGCTCTTAATGGGCAAAAAATAATAATAATAAATATATATATATATATATATATATATATATTTTTTAATTACTGTGCAGAAGTCTTAGGCATGTGTTTAAAAAATGCTGTAACGTAAGAATGCTTTCAAAAATAGACATGTTAATAGTTTATTTTTATCAATTAAAAATTATAGCGAACAGAAGAAAAATCTAAATCTAATCAATATTTGGTATGACCACCCTTTGCCTTCAAAACAGCATAAATTATTCTATGTACACTTGCATAAAGTCAGGGATTTTGTAGGCATAGTCAGGTGTATGATTAAACAATCATTAACTGAAACTGAAACAGCTGTGTTGGAGGAATAAAACTGGGTGAGATATACCAAACTCAGCTAACAAGGTGAGGTTGCTGAAGACAGTTTAATGTCAAAAGTCATACACCATGGCAAGACTGAGCACAGCAGGAAGATGCAAGGTTTTTATACTGCATCAGCAAGGTCTCTCACAGGCAGAAATTTCAGGACAAACAGGGGTTTCCAGATATGCTGTCCAAGCTCTTTTGAAAAAGCACAAAGAGGACAATAGACACAGTGGTAGGTCAAGGAAACTTAGTGCAGGAAATGAAAGATACATTATGCTCAGGGCTGGATTTACATCTCAGGAGCCTGTAGGCACAGAAATTTGAACCTCCCCCCCCCCCCCGTGGGCCATCTGCACTGGATACCTCCACAATGCTCCTAATCTCCACGTTGCCCCCCATCAGCTCCACACTGCCCCCCACCCCATCAGCTCCAACTTGCCCCCACCATCTCCATATTTCTCTCCATCGGCTCCGACTTGCCCCCCATTAGATCCACTTTGCCCCCACCATCTCCATGTTACCCTCACATTGCCTCCCCCCGTTGTCCTTTTCCTACCTCCCTGGTAAGAGATCTGTCATCTGTGCCTCCTTTGGCACAGTCTTGTAGCTGATAAAGCTCCCGCGCGGTGTCCTATTCAGGAATGCAGAGCGCTGGGAGATGATGTCATCTCCCAGCGCTCTGCATTCCTAAGGAGGCGACGAGGGAGCTCAGCACCTACAGGACTGTGCCAAAGGAGGCACAGGCCTGTCCTGCCAGGGAGGTAGGAAATAGACAATGGGGGGGGGGGGGGCGGGCAATGTGGAAGAATATTCAAAAAAAGAATATTCAAAAAAAATAAAAAATCCAAATGGCAGGCGCCCCTCGGTGGCATGCGCCTGTAGGCAGGTGCCTACTTTGTCTAATGGCAAATCCGGCCCTGATCATGCTTACTTCCCTTTGCAATCAGAAGATGTCCAGCAGTGCCATCAGCTCAGAATTGGCAGAAAACACTGGGACCCTGGTACACCCATTTACTGGTCAGAAGTGGTCTTCATGGAAGACTTGTGGCCAAAAAGCCATACCTCAGATATTGAAACAAGTCCAAGCGACTCAACTATGCAGTAAAACACAGTAACTGGGGAGCAGAAAAATGGCAGCAGGTGCTGTGGACTGATGAGTGAAATATTTGTCTGTAGCAGAAGGCAGTTTGTTCACTGAAGAAGATGGAGAGCTGTACAAAAATTAGTGTTTGCATGTAAAAGTGAAGCATGATGGAGGTTCCTTGCAAGTGTGGGGCTGCATTCTGCAAACGGAGTTGGGGATTTGGTCAGAATTAATGGTATTCTCAATGGTGAAAAATACAGACAGATACTTATCCATCATGCAGTACCATCAGGGAGGCATCTGATTGGTCCCAAATGTATTCTACAGCATGACAACGAACCCAAACATGCAGCCAAAGTAATAAAGAAATATCTTCAATGTAAAGAAGAACAAGGCGTCCTGGAAGTGATGGTAGATCAGAGCCCTGATCTCAACATCATCGAGTCTGTCTGGGATTACATGAAGAGAGAGAAGCAACTGAGGCTGCCTAAATCCACGGCAGAACTATGGTTCATTCTCCAAGATGTTTGGAACAACCTACCTGCCGAGTTCCTTAAAAAAAACAGTGTGCAAGTGTTACTAGAATAATTGATGCTGTTTTCAAGGCAAAGGGTTGTTAAACAAAATGTTCATTTGATTTAGATTTTTCTTCTGTTCACTCAGTATACATTTTGTTAATTGATGAATATAAACTATTAACATGTCTATTTTTGAAAGCATTCTTACTTTACAAAATTTTTTCACACCTGCCTAAAACTTTTTGCACATTACTGTACTTATGTAGATTTAAGTTTCTGTGATCATTAGTCGGGATCAGCATGAAACCTGGTGGAGAGAAACTTATAATTAATAGGTGGATCTTGATTTAATGATTATTTTACAGCTGCACACCCTAAAAGTAATTTCACTTAATTAATGAGAATGTATAAATATGTCTCAATAAACATAAAGGATTTAGTTTCCCAGCTAAGAAAAACAATTGCTTTACTGTGGCCTAAAAGAATTGGTGAAAGATAAGATGTAGATATGTACATGTGTTATATACATGTGTTCTTTCTCCTCTGTTACTTTTTAAGTGCAAAACGGCACCCCTTGGGTAAATATTTTTTGCACCGACCATTTTAATGTTGAGTATTAGTCACGCGTGGCTTGGTGGAAGATAAGAGAGTAAGGTCCATTCAGGAGGCCCCATCCAGGATTGTCCTCCAGCTCATCAGGTCCTCTCGTGTAGGATTTGGGGCAAGTGAAGTAGATAGCCAGGCCCCCTCATAGGGCCTCAGCAGACCAGCTGAAATGTCAGTGGCTGTATCTGGAGAATGGGAAGGACATTCAAGGAATATATGGCTGCTCAACTGACTAACCAAGGAAGGAAACCTAAGCCATGCACCAGATTAAACCTAATAAACACTCTAAAAATATGCTAATAACCCTCACAGAGAAAGAGAGGGATATTTTGGTACCTATAACACTATGGACATATAAGTATGTCTACCCTTAGGGCACATGTCCCGGAAGAACACTCATTGTTACCTGGTGAAAAAGAAATCTGGAGCTGGTGAAGCATATGGAATTTACACCAAGTTAAAGAGCCAGAAAGGATCTTCAAACCACAGTATAAGGAGGTTTCAGCTGCCCCCCCCCCCGTCAAAGGGGTGTTACATAAGGCTCCCATATTGGCTAGCCCTTAAATCTAAGATTAAAGGATAGCGATTTCACCTTCTACAAAGGAAAGGATGGTTTTGATAAAGCAGCAGTTTTGATAAAGCAGATATGTAATTTTCTATTGAGGGTTAGGTCAGATTTAGCATAAATATTCATTTTTAGCAAATCAGAATATTCAAGTTTACAAAAACTGGTGTAGACAATAAAAGAATCTTGATGCAGGCAAAATACTCATTTGGAGTAGATGGAAAGGATTTGTTTTCTTCTTGATCAACCGAAAATGAATGTGTAAAAAGTTGAACTTGATGGACTTAAATCTTTTTTCCAACATGTATAAGTGCAACTAAGCTTATAATTTATAAAGAGGGACCTTTTCTATAATGTGATATACCAATAATAAAACAAATAAATATAAATATATATATTTAAAACCCTTTGAGTGCCAGAGGGGTACGGAACGCATTGCTTTGCAATGCGTTCCGTACCCCTCTGGCACTCAAAGGGATATATATATATATATATATATATATAGATAGATAGATAGATAGATAGATAGATATATAGAGAGAGAGAGGGAGGGATATAGATATCTGTCATAAGTGAGTCAGATCTCAGGATTTTTCAGCATAAACATCCTATATAATAATTCGCTAAGTTGTGTGTAACGCCCAACATGCGCAGTAGACACTGCTGCGCGTGCGGCAGTCATGCGTAGTAGACATTGCCCGCGCCGCAGCTGATACAGAGCTGGGCGCTCCGAAGGAACATCCAAATCTGTATCAGCCGAGGCGCGGGCAGCCTCCACTGCGAGTGACTGCCCCGCGACCGGCTGCCAGAGGCACTGTGGCCCGTGTAACGGGCTGTTCAACTAGTATTTACATATAAGTGTCAACATTTCAACGTGTCACACATTTTCATCAGGACCACTGTTTTATCATTATAGAAAAGGTCGCTCATTAGAAATTATAAGCTTTGTTGCATTCTTATTCATGTTGCAAAAAAGATTTAAGTTCATCAAGTTCAACCTTTTACACATTCACTTTCTGTTGATCAAGAAGAAAAGATCCTTTCCATCTACTTCAAATGAGAACTCTGCCCTCATCAACATTCTCTTAGTGTCTGTACCAGTTCTTGTAAACTTGAATATTCTGATTTGCTAAAAATGAACATTGAAAGGTTGACACTTATTGAGTAAATATTTTTTATGCTGAAATGTCCTGTGAGTGCTGACTCGTTTATGACTGATATCTATCTAACTAATCTCAAGAGTTAATGCACCCAGCCAAGCTTTTGATGAAGGTGAGAGCGCTTCCAAACTGGATTTTATACATATATATATATATATATATATATATATATATATATATATATATATATATATAAAATCACCAATGAATTGCAGCCGCATTATGAAGAAAGCAAAAGATAGCACACTTGTGTCAGAGATCTCTCTTGTATTCAGAAGCTACCTTTAAATCAATGGGGATTTTTATTTGTCCCTTATGGTGCAGTTTGTTTGGTCCAGTAATGCTGAAATTTTGCATTATGCACAAGGTCCTATAATGTGAAGGTTATATAACATGCAGATGTATCTTTTATTCCTGAAATAGACCTGGGATAATAGCAAACAAGATTCATGGGCTGAAAATAATCTGTCTGGATCAAATAATATACATTATTACATGGTATGTTTATGTGCTTCTGCCAACAGAAATAACAGGCTTAAAATCTATTGTTCACACCTGCCCTATAATTTGTTACTTATTTTTGCATTTTAATTGAATGAGACAAAATTACAACTAGATTGCCTGAAGTAGTTACACACGTGTTTTAGTTGTTATATTAGTGAATATGACTTTCCCAGGAGGGCAGATGTCTAATTAAAGTATAGGCAATGTGCCTTCACTTGAATGAATACTGTTTAATTTGCTACACAATTTATATAAATAAGTTAAAATGATATTAATTGGGCAGTGCCTCCTAGTGGGAACAAATTAAACAATAGCTTCAACCCAAAACAGACAAAAAAACTCCATCATATATAGCCAGGCCATCAGATACAAGTGCATCTGTTTTGACATGATGGACCGTGACAAGCACCTCCACTTTATAAAACAGGGTTAGGATTAAAAACAGTGCAAGGATTATGGACAAGTCAGATACAGAAGGCTACCCATATACCAAGAAAAAAATCTGTTGAGCTACAAAAAACAACATATGGGAAACCAGGTGCCACTGGTGGTCACTTACCACCCCCAGACTGAAGTTCTACACAAAATATCAAGAGAAATTCAAAGAACATTACATACGGATGAAAGACATAAAAGGATAGTAGTACTTAAATATTGCTAATCCCCATTTTGTAGCCATGTTAAAAAGAATTTAATTGTCTCCAGTGTCATCTCTCAAACCTTTATGGTTTGAGAGATAACCGCATGAAAAGTTCCCTCCTCCCTCCCCCTTCCCTGAAGTCAGTGTTGTAGCTACATGGCTACAATATGGGGATTAGCAATATTTAAGTATTACTATCCCTTTAAGAACATATTCCCACACCCTCCCGTACTCTGTTTCAGACAGCCTCCCCATTTAAAACACTTGATGGTAAGGAGTGCCCTGAATACAAATTAAAAAAATGGCACATCACCCTGACTACAAAGGAGGTGTGAAACCTGTGCACACATTTACATCACAGACAAGATAACTATTCCAAACACCCAGTTACACCATAAGATCATGTGTGCAAAATGCCCAACAGCTCTTTATGTGGGTGAAACTGGACAGCCATTACATAAAAGGTTTAACCCGTTGAGTGCCAGAGGGGTATGCAGCGCATTGCTTTGCAATGCATTGCATACCCGTCTGACACGCAAATGGTTAATTCCCACAGATCCAGTGTTAAAGGGATAGTAATACTTCGTTTTAACTTTATTTTATTTTGTAGGCATTAAAAAAACATGTAGAACGATATAAGTCTTATCTCTCAAACCTTTATGGTTTAAGAGATATTCACAAGCAAAGTTTCCCCTCCCCGCCCCTTTTACCTAGTGTAAGCCATCTCTTCTCAGATGTGAATCTGGTTCTAAGACCAGACAGATAACAGCAGGGGACAATCTTCTTTATATGAAAACAATGAAAGCCCTTCCCCCTTGAGAAGCTTTTCAGGTTTTTCCCTTATCTTAATTGAAGATTGTCCCTCTGTGCAATCTACCTGGGCACCTCCTTTCTGCTTTGGCTGAGCAGTGTTACATCAGTAAAAGGGGCGGGAGGGGGACACTTTGTCATTGAATTACTCCTGAACTACAACTCTGACAGAACTGAAATAATACTCTCCAAAGTCCAAATACTATGATGATTAATTAGAGCTGTTTTTATTATGAAACATTACTATCCCTTTAACAACAAAAAGACAGATACACCAGTGGGAGAACATTTTTGCCAAAATGAACGCAGTGTCAGGGACATTACATTAACTGTACTGACCTAACTGTTCCGCACTCAGAGGGACAGAAAAATATGGGAGGTTAAATTAATGTTGAAGTTAATGTTTTACATTATGGTTTGAACAGAGACAGAGAATTCCTGTCACATTATCACATTGTGGATTAACCAGTCCAACAGTCCAACTGGTATTGTAAATACCATTAACTCCTCAGAGGAAGTCTGCAATTTACCATTGACTGATCAAAGAATCTGGGTCTGGACTGGGTTTTCTTATCTGATTTCCATTCTAAACAGTGCATTGTGTACTTGTATATAAAAGAGATGTTTTCATATTTGTGGTCGGCGCTTACAGCGAATTAAGTCTAGTAATAAATGTGCTCAAACCTGGCCGCGTAAGGCCTAGGTGAATGACTGACGTGGTGAACCAAATAAGAGGGCCACCTAGGTAAATGAAATGAATAGAGGAAAAACAAAGAAAAAGAAAAAAGGGGGGGGGTAGAGGCGGGTTCTCTGAACGAAAACTCGCCGCACCGATGAGAGGCTGCTATTTAAACTTACAGCGCCTCCCACAAATTCAGGCAAGCCTTATACTTATCTGAATAACATGCATGAGGAAGAGACCTAAGAGGTCTTGAAAGCTCGCATCCTTAATCTGCTTATTTAGCCAATAAAAGTATCAATGACTATATTTGCCTCCCAAATGAAATATTGCATTGGAAAGCATATCCCTGACCCTCTAGTTAAACACAACTTACATAACTTGATATGTTGGGATCTCAGCAGCAGCCAGGGGGCTCTGTCTGTTCTGCCTGATGATAGGACGTCTCATCTACCAGAACACTGCCTGAAAAGTAAGGGTCTCTCTACATAACTATATATAAATATTAAGGGCAAAGTTCTTAGGCCTCTGGGTACACAGCCAACTATGACTAAACAAGGCCAACACTAGGATAATAGGTTATCTGTACCATAACTGAGAAAGGAAAAACATTTATTCACAATGGAGAAATTATTTTGGGTTGTTTTTATTTTTATTCCTAACCATAATCCCTGGCAGCATACATGATAGCTTCTCATCTATCTGATTGGACAAAAAAAAACCAAAGCTTTAAAAACACCAACCTATAAGGCTCCTGCATCTAGTCTTAACCTTCTGAGTGCCAGAGAGTTATGAAACACATTGCAAAGTAATGCATTGCATACCCATCTGGCACTCAAAGTGTTAAGGCTCGACTATTTGAACCAGCTAAGGAGGTGGATGGTAATGTAGGAGACTCTGAAGTAAAGAAAATGTGTCTTTCTGGTATATTGAGAAATTCCACTGACTAACCTTAATAGACATTATGCATTACCCAGGCATCTGATATATGTTTGGACTAGAGCTTCCTGGCCTTCTTCAGCCATAACCTATTTGGAAACCCTGGACGTACCTTTAGAACATGGAATTTCCCTTTTCTGGAGCTTAGTTTCATGATGTGGGGTCATGAAAAACCCTGACTGCTTATGACGGATCTGTCAGATTTTCTGCCAGCTTTAAAAGACTTGAATATTATGACCTTTTCAATATCCTCTCTTGCAGCAACACACTTTTTCCACCCAAGACTTTCTTTACGATCTCATCCAGACATGCACCAAAGAGCATTCTACCTATGAAAGGCAGAAGATTGAGTGATGAGCAGATGTGACTTCTCCAAACAGCACCACTGACCTTGTGCACTACAGTAACATCCGCTCATTGCTCATATCATCAGATACACTGTGCTAGGCAGCGATGCTAAGCTCCTATCTGAAAGAAAAAACAATGGGATAGTAAAATCCCCAAGATAGAAAGCAAACAAGCCTGCAGGAAATGGCTTTTATAAAACACTTGTATATTTGCATTAATTAGATTAAAAATACATCATGGTGTTACCAATAGAATGTATAGAAGATACAAGAGTGCTTCAAGGAAAGGTCTACAAAGCACCACTAAGGAAACTTGTTAGTAAAGAGGAAAAACCTCACCAATTGGAAAACAGAGTGGGCCCTGTAATAGATAGTCTAAAACCCAGACCATCAGTGCATGCGATTCCCAGGAAAGGCACTTGCTTTCCAAAAAGTACATTTGATTCCTCTGGCAACAAAAGCATTACAGTTACCAAGTAACGAATATGAAGTACTCCTCGTAAACCTACATCCCCGCTAACTCTAAACCCTAGCAGTGAAAAGGTTTTGCTAAGACCATGGAAACATTCATCATCTAACCCTTTGAGTGCCAGAGGGGTGAGCAATACATTGCTCTACAATGTGTTTCTTACTCCACTAGTACTCAAAGGGTTAAGGAGGGTGGTAGTGACCATGGCACTAGCTACATAGAAAGCTACAAGGAGAGCCCAAGTTCACTAACCTCAGCTTGGCGATGTTGGAACTGTGAACTTCAGTGGCAAAGGCTGCTACTGGAGCTTTGTGCGCGTGGCAATGTGCCACATTAGCATTTAAAGGGATAGTACAGTTTAAAAAAACAGCAGCTCCAATTAATCTTCATAGTATTTGGGCAATAGAGAGTGTTATTTAAGTACTGTCAGAGTTGTAGTAATTGAATAGTAAGGTATCCCGCCAATTTTACCTAGTGTAAGCCACCTCCACTGAGATGTGGAATCTGGTCTCTTGACCAGACAGATCACAGCAAGGGACAATCTACTTACTGTGAGCATAAGGAAAACCCTGCCCCTTTGACAGTTTTTTCCCTTATACTAATTGAAGATTGTCCCTCTCTGTGATCCATCTGGACAGTCTTGCTGCTCTGAGGTGAGCAGTGTTACATCAGTAAAAGGGGCGGGAGGTGGATACTTTATCATTCAATTACTCTTGAATTACAACTCGGACAATATTGAAATAACACACTCCATGGCCCAAATACTATGAAAATTAATTGGAACTGCTTTTTTTGTGAAACATTACTATCCCTTTAAGTACACCCACATGAATGTGCCAATGGCTCATTAGCCTGCATTTCCATATGCAAATAAGCTATTGTCAAACAAAATCACAATCCTGTCTAAGTAATGGTTGATTCATGGTGATGTCATTGTGTTGTGTCAGATTGGTGGTGGATTCACAGGGATATGATAAAACTTACTGCTGTCAAAGTTCCATCAACACCACTTCTCCACTATATCGCCACCCTGGCCCTTTATCGCCTCTTAGTACATCTCCACCCTGGAGTGCTTCATCCATGCAGACCACACCCCAGTGCTGAGTTGTGGGAGATGTCAGCATCATCTCATTGCCTCTGCAGCTGACAAACATTCATGTATTATGGTGGCCAATTTATTTGCCAGTTTATATACTGCTGTAATGGCCATTATATATTCAACTGTTGCCAATTTAAAAATCAGGTTTTATATACTCCTATAATGGATTATTTTAAGACTAGTGTAAAAGCTGTGTACATGGGCCATACACAGGCCAAAGTGCGTAAAACTTCAGAACTGCACCTCCCAGCATTCTGTGTGTTCGGGCAGTGTCTATTGTGCATGACTGCATCGGACAAACATCTGCGTTCGGGCAGTCTCTACTGCGCATGACTGCATCGGCCTGCGTTTGGGCAGTCTCTACTGCACATTACTGCCTCGGGCAAACATACATCTGGTCTTTTATATTATAAAGATTTTTATGGTTGTGTGTCACAAGGTTATTTACTGTGCCATCCGAAGTGGTAGAATTAACACCCACCCACATTTTTATTTAGTTGTAGTGTAAAATGCCATGTACACTGAAATGTAAAATAGGAATAAACTTGTTAAAAGAACACTAGGATTATGGCATTGTCGGTGCTTTTCTAAATAACTATTAAAATTAGCCCATATCAGAATCTAACGTAATGTAATATCTGATGTTTTGGATGAGCAAATGTGTACCTAAGACTGCTGTACTTGTGTGTTTAGATTTTTAAAGGTTATGACCCTGGTTGTGAAAATGTTATATGCCCATGACTCTGGGGAATTTCCTTTCCAGTTTTAGAAAAGGTCAACATACTTTCACTTTGCTTTGCAAGTGTCTAATTATAGTATCAGATCCAGTTGTTCCAGCTATAATTACATTGCATAAATAATAGACCACAGCAAAACATTTCTCATAGTAGAGGTTCAGAAAGAAAATGGATTTACCATTTTGATTAAAGGCTGCTCAGTTGACCCTGCAGAAAAATATAAACTGAAATGATGTTCAAAATCTATGCATTTTATGCCTTTACTGAGAAGATCATGGCTTTGCATATAACAAATCACTATTTTAATGTAATTTTCCTGATTGACACACATCAATAATTATTTCCTCTTTCCAGTCTCATTCTGCAAGCAACCCAGGCAGATACAGGAAATTACTTTTATTGGGGGAATACTGCAACAACATTGCTGTGCAATGCTCTGACATGCCATTGCAGTTTACCCTTGGCAACCTGGGGGGGGTGGCGACACTTAGACAACTCTCTTTTTATGCGGGCAACATTGTGATGTCACCATTTTGACTCAGGTGACATTCTGATGTCGCCCTTTTAAGGGTCCCCAGGTAGAAGGCGACATTTTAATAGGATATCCTACTAGCTCCAATTTCCTTATATTATACTCCAGCCTCCTGTGTGGCACTGTATCAAATGCCTTTGCAAAATCTAGATATACTACACCTACTGCTTTACCATTATCTAGGTTGCTACTTACTTCTTCACAGAATCTCAAAAGATTTGTTTGGGACGAACTAGTCCTCATAAAACCATGTTGATTCCTGCTAATAATCTTATTTTCTGCGGTGTAACCCTTATTATACCTTCTAGCAGTTTTCCCACTACAAAGGTCAAGCTCACAGGTCTATAATTCACAGGTACTGTTTTATTTCCCTTCTCAAATAAAAGATGAGAGTTGATAACGTGTTAGCCGTAGAAATACAGGAGGCAAGTATAGTCAAGTTGATACCTTTACTGGCTAACTAAGTAGATTTAGGATGCAAGCTTTCAAGACCTCTTAGGTCTCATCCTCAGGCATGTTATACAGATAAATATGAAAACCTGTCTCTTAAATACAAGTACACATTGCATTGTTTAGAATGGAAATCAATGTGTACTTGTATATAAGAGAGAGGTTTTCATAATTACCAGTATAACATGCCTGAGGAAGATTCCTAAGAGGTCTTGAAAGCTTGCATCCTAAATCTGCTTAGTTAACCATTAAAGGAATCAAATTAACTATACTTGCCTTCTTAAATAAAGGTACTACACTGGTTTGACACCAATATTGTGGCACTGAGCCTGTGGTGAGAGATTTTTTAAAGAGTAAAAAGAGGAGTCTTGCTAACACTTCACTGAGTTCCTGAAGAACCTTTGGAGGAATACCATCAGGCCCTGGTACTTTGCCAGTCTTAATTTTGTTCAGTCTTCTCATGACCTCTTTTTGTGTGAACCCGATATCTAATAATGTTATGGCTTTGTCATTTGTTCATGCTCTTATACTATTTCTTGCTCCCTGGTATATACAGATTCAAAGAGAGTGTTTAGAGCCTTATCCTCTCTAATAAACTAATCTCATTTTTGAAAGGTCCAATGTACTCCCACTTAAGTTTTTTGATATTTATTCCCTATATACAGCAAGTGTCAAGTTTAACCCCTTAAAGACAAATGACGTGCCAGGACCGTCATCTGTGTCTGTGCCTTAAGGACCGGAGACAGTCCTGGCACGTCATGGAATTTTCTTATAACAGTGGGCCTACACATTGCCCTGTGATCACCTAGCCTACCACCCCCCCCCCCCCAAAAAAAAAGTGTGCTGATCCTCCAGTGCACCTCACCCCCGGACTGCGAGCATTTTAAGGGCTTAAAATCTATGCAATCCGTATGAGATGTGTTTGCAGCCTCTAAAAACTAAATTCTGAGACTTCAAACGCTCTCATGTTGGTCATATCATGGAATTATTAGCCAGGGAGCCACTAGGATCGATCTTCCAAACAACTATCAGTCAGGTTACAACATAACCTGACCCACAATAGCTTGACACTTCTCTCCTTAAACTAAGTTATCCTTTTACTTTATTACATGTTTTTCATCTCTAGAATCCCAACATCTTACCCCACACACGCACACGCATCTCCCTGCTACTCTGCAGCGAGATTCACAGGGGCTACAATTTTGATAGGAGTGGCCAAGCGGAGAAAATTGCTGCAGGGAGACCCGCCATTGATTTCCAGGAGCACCAAATCCACTTTGGTTTGATCCAGAATTGATCCAGTTCTTCTTGATACATTAGCTTCATTGTGTCCTCTGCAATATTTCCAGAGTGAAATTCCTCACTTTCTTCCCCTTCTGCATCAAATGTTTCCACTCACTCTCTTTTCTATATCTGGATATTCTCCAGCATCCACATCCTTTCCCAAACACAAGTATTTATCCTTTATCATGCCTACCACTAATAACTAGCATTCACATTAACAGTTGACCCACAACATAACCTGAACTAGCCCATAAATATTTACTGTGATTTCTTTGTGACTGATCATATACAAAACAAAATGTTTTCTATGTGTTCATTCTTGCAGCACAGCCATATAGAATAATTTAATCTGGGTAAACTGCAAGTATTTTGCTGATTCCTTATATTGCATTTTTCTTTAACCCCTTAAGGACCGGCGGTCCTGGGACATTTCCGTCCCATAATGACCGCATAGGAGCACTTGGACGCGCCGGTACACGTGACGTGTCGAGTGTATCGGCGCGTCATACAGTACAGTAAGTACAGTAAGGACGTGGTTATGTGAGATACATTTGATACATTTAAGATAAGATTAAATACATTTCTTTCAAAAGGGAACATACAGGATTATACAGTGTATTAGCAGGCAAAACATGAAGTTCTGATAAAGACTAACTTATTTGGCAGCAGAAAAGCTGTATAATTCTCATTTCTCTGGGTTATGAGGCAACTTGATGGACTTGTGTCTTTGTTCAACCTAATTTACTATGTTACTATGTTATATCATATGTTTATAGCACACAATATGTTGGAAGGACCACTCAGATACTCGGCATAAGTTTGGCATACAACATAGTGTGTTGCACCACTGCCTAATCGACCAAAACAAAAATTCTCTTGTTTTGTGTATTACCTCCCTGTATATACATTTATACATTTTCTTGACTTTTCATTCATTGATCTTTCTTGTTGCAGGACATTTGGAGATAGATAGATAGATAGATAGATAGACAAACATTTTCACTTATTTATTATTTATGGAGCATTCGTGGTGTGTAACAAACTGAGAGAGATCTATAAAAGTGTTACTGGAGAAAGTTGTTTCACTCATGAAAATTACTTGTACATTCGATTATCCACTGCTGACAGACTATCTCTTGTCAACAGATTCACACTATTCTACGGCTGACAAACTCACACTGATCCCCAGTGACAGAGTCTACTTGAGCCCAGGGATTCAGCAAGAGTCGGGTAGCTCTGATCAGTTGTTTTATCATTGCTCTTAGATAGTCCAGCACTGCCAGGGCAACTTTATAAATGGAGACCTTCTCATTTTGACTCTGGTGACATTTCTATGTAACCCTTGACGTGGGCAACATTTTGATGTCGCCCTTCTGTTTCTCGCTGTTTAGGCAACACCATTCTAATAGTAAATTGTTCAATAGCAGCTAAATTATCAGCAAGTGAAAATGTGTGTGTGCGTATATTTGTGTACGTGTTGGTATGTATGTTTTAGTTGAAGGTATACACCAGAGGTTCCTGAACGTTTACACAATAATACATGCATATGTAATTATATTAATATGAGTTTTCATCTAATTAATTTGTAATGTATTTTGAAGAAACCAAGTTGTTATACATGCTTTTCTTTGCCATAAACACTTCTAAGTATCAATATATATGAGACTCCTGCCAGACTTGTACTTCTCAGGACTACAAACATGGCAGATGGTGCTATACACAGCTGTTCTTTGATCCAGGCTTTCTCAAATTTCTGACTGTAAGTTTGGTGCGGAAACAAAGCCTACCCCCCCTCAGAAAGATGTAGGTGTATATGTATGCAAGTACTCAAGCGGGTATGTATGTGGGTATAAATGTATCAGTGCACGTTGGTTTATATGTTTGAGGAGTGATATGATTGCCATTTACAAATATACTCAAGGTCAATACAAAGAACTATCTAATGAATTATTTATGCAAAGAGCTGAGCTATAAAAGAGAGGTTATCCATTAAGCTTTTGACTAAAACAAATGCAGGAATTTTTTTACCAAAAGGGCGGTAAAGCTATGGAATTCTTTGCCTCGGGATGTTGTGCTTGCAGATACTGTAACTACTTTCAAAAAGCAATGGATGCCTATCTAGATCAGAACAATATTGAGAATTATGACAGTTGGCTTCAATGCAGATAGGTTGTTGATCCAGGGAACTATCTGACTGCCATTTGAAGTCAGGAAGGAATTCTCTTACCCACTTGGGACTTACATGGAAATGGCTTCAATGATTTCTATTTTTTTTAACTCTATCTCTTTAACTATGTTACTATGTAACTATGTATGCAGGTATGTTATCAGGTATGTATGGGTTCAGTATGAATGTAGACAAGTATGTATATGTGTCTATAAGCATATTTGTATGGGTTTATGCATGGAGGTCTACAATTAGCCTCTATGTGTATATATGTTTGCATTCATGCTGGCCCAGATTATATTTGATATTGTCATTTTTATTACATCACTTTTCAACAGATGCACTTTAAGACATCAACTGTTCTGATTATTGGGTCACTATATTGTCCTCTTAAAAGGGATAGTAATACTTCGTTTTATCTTTATTTTATTTTGTAGGCATTAAAAAAACACGAAGAACGATATAAGTCTTATCTCTCAAACCTTTATAGTTTAAGAGATATTCACAAGCAAAGTTTCCCCCTCCCTCCCCTTTTACCTAGTGTAAGCCATCTCTTCTCAGATGCGGAATCTGGTTGTAAGACCAGACAGATAACATATGTGGACAATCTTCTTCCTATAAGAACAATAAAAGCCCTGCCCCCCCCTTGACAAGTTTTTCAGGTTTTTTCCTTATCTTAATTGAAGATTGTCCCTCTCTGCAGTCTACCTGGGCACCTCCCTTCTGATCTGGCTGAGTAGTGTTACATCAGTAAAAGGGGCGGGTGGGGGGCACTTTGTCATTGAATTACTCTTGAACTACATCTCTGACAGAATTGAAATAACACTCTCCAAGGTCCAAATACTATGATGATTAATTAGAGCTGCTGTTATCATGAAACATTACTATCCCTTTAATACTGACATTATTATCTTTCTCATATGGGTGCTGGCTATCGCTGTCACTGGCATAGTGGCCCTACAGAGTGCATATCTAGCCAGTCTGTTGGTGATTGCAGGAAAGGCACTCCCATTTTGTTTAGAGTCATATGCATATGGCTATAGGTGTCATTTTCCCTATCATGTGGGCAGATGACTCCCAGCCTCAAGCAAAGAAGCTGGTGGGACATTTTCCTTGGATGGTTTGTCTGTGATGGGGATTGAAAGAAAGGTCCCCCCATCTCTGTTTATGCTTATATATGTGCTTTTTCAGCATGTCATCTTTTTTATTTACAGGGTTTATGTATTTCATTTGCATACCACATTGTTTTGTAAATGTTATTGTGATAGTGCTTATATTTCTGGGAGCGTCATATTGAAATTGTTTATACATGAATTCCTCCTCCTACCCCCATGAGCTGTTCTATTTTCCCCTCCTCCATACAAGGATCTGTGCATGTGATTGGTTATTCGAGTACACATAGTCCTTCTTTCCTCCTTTTGCAGGTTGATTAGTTATAGGGAGTCATGGGGTTTAAAACTAGCAGCTGTTCAGCGTGTGTTTTCTTTGTCCTCTGAGCCAGGGTGCCATGAGGAAAAGGTTTTGATAGCCTAGAAATACGGAGACAATAAATGCAAATTTTTGGGGCTTGTATTGCTGCATATTTTTTGTTCTTATAAATTATTTTTTTATTAGTATATCAGTTATTCAAGTAGTATCAATGTTATCCGATTATGTCTATTCCAAGAAACTTACCAAAAATTTACAAAAAAACAAAATAATTAACCTAAAAAAAAAATCACTTAAAATTACCATTATCATATAGCACAGACATAGGACCATCTTGTTGTAGATATTCCACAATCCTAAGCCTAATCACCATAGCTGGGAACTCTCCGGTTTTCACTCTGAATTACCGGGTCTCAGGGCAGAGGCTGATTCTCTGGATGTTGGGAGTTTGTTCTGAAACTCCGCCCACATCTGGTCCTTCCCCGTCTTTAATACAGGACAATATTCAAATATGATCATTCATTACTTCAGCCCCCTTTCTTTTGGATAATTATTTTCTGTGTCTGTGGGACCAGAGCAATGTGTGTGAGTGGGGTCAGGGATTTATATGTCTGTGTTACAGTTTACAGCTTACCTTGTTTGCAGCAGCATCTACAGGCGCAAGGCTTCTAGCATGCAGCAGGCCTCTGTTTTATCTGTTTGTTTCCTGTAGTCTCCTCCTACCTACTTCCTACTTCCTCCCTCTGAGCTGCTCCTCCTACTTCCTATGGAGGGGTTTAAAGGCAGACTGAGTCCTGACTCAATCGCCCTTGCGTTGTTGTTATTAGGTGGAGTACTTGGGCTCTGTGTGTGACCTGGCTATCTACGAAAACCCACTCTGTGTATGACCTGGCTATTTATGAGAACCCGCACTGTGTATGACCCGGCTAAGTAAGAGAACCCTTTCTGTGTATGACCCAGATAAGTACGAGAACCCTCTCTGTGTATGACCCAGCTAAGTACTAGAACCCTCTCTGTGTATGACCCAGTGATCACGAGTATCCCTTACTGTGATCAATTTGTGCTATTGGCTTAAGATAGACCACTGTTGTGGACAGGGTCTGATTGGTGACTGCAGGCGTGAGTCACAGGGTCTCCATACAGTGACTGCAGGTTGAGTCACAGGGTCTGGTGTAGTGACTGCAGGCATGAGTCACAGGGTCTCGTGTGACGGCTGCAGGCGTGAGCCACAGGATCTTTATATGTGACTGCAGGAGTGAGTCACAGGGGTCCAATATAGTGACTGCAGGCAGAGTCACAGGGTCTCTTAGCGGTGACTGCAGGCGTGGGTCACCGGGTTGCTGCAAAGGTGTGGTGTTGCTGGTTTGACTGATTGCAGGCGTGGGTCAGTTCTCCAGTCTAGCAGTCCTTGTGTTCCTGTTCATTGGATCAAGATTGCTGAGCCAGTGTTCACAGTGGTCGCCTGTACCAGTGTTCCAGTCGACGGATCAAGAGTCGGTGTTCCTGTATCCTGCTGAGACTAACAGGGGTTTCAGCCCAGTCTCTCGCATTGTGGACTAGCGAGAGGCCTACTATTTCTGGTAGTAGTGTCGCCAGCTAGTAACCCTTTGCTTGTTGTACCACTTATTTATCGCTGTGAATTATTCTAATAAATATTTTGCATTATATTACCGTACTGAGTTCTGAGCATTCCTGGGTGCCTGTGACAGTCTGTGAGATCAGAGCACTGTGTGTGAGAGGGGTCAGGGATTTATGTGTCTGTGGGATCAGAGCAATGTGTGTGTGAGTGGGGTCAGGGATTTATGTGTCTGTGGGTCCAGAGCAGTTTGTGTGAGTGGGGTCAGGGATTTATGTGTCTGTGGGATCAGAGCAGTGTGTGTGTGTGAGTGGGGTCAGGGATTTATGTGTCTATGGGATCAGAGCAGTTTGTGTGTAAGTGGGGTCAATGATTTATGTATTTGTGGGATCAGAGCGTGTGTGTGAGAGTGGGGTAAGGGATTTGTGTTGAAGCAGCTGCCACCAGTGCTAAAGAGGCTAGTGTGTTTTGTAATACTCAGGAGGTGGGGGAGGAAAATATGATGCCAAGTGTGATAGCAGGGGACCCTCTGTCACAATACTCATCACCTCCTCCAAGCAGCAGTGAGATGTCTGTAATAGAGCAGCAGCACATAGGGACTAGTAGTGGTGGTGGGGTTGGATAAGCTGGGGTGGAAGAGACAGTGATGGCCTTTTTATCAGAAACTGAGAAGGATTGGGAGACAGGGATGAGGATGGGCATCACCACCACTATCAATCAGCTTTTGGAATTTGTGGAATTTGCAGCTGCTCTAATTCCTGCTGCTGCAGAGAGGCAAGGGCAGCAGGATGCTGAGGAGCAAGCTAGTGTGCCACCGACCACCATGGACACAGTGGGAATGGAGTCAACAAGTGATGTGGGACTAGGACAGGTTCCACTTGCCAGCAGCAGCAATACTCCTAGTCCTAGTTGCAGTGCTGAATCTGAGGCAGTAGCAGCAACAGCAGCAACATTATCCGCTGCCACAGAAAGTGAAGGGGAATGTGGAGTAGAAGAAGAAAGAGGCCATTCTTCTCCACCTGTTCCCTATCCCTCTCCCCAGAAGGTGTGGGACTATTTC
This sequence comes from Rhinophrynus dorsalis, assembly GCA_037306005.1. Lineage (NCBI taxonomy): Eukaryota > Metazoa > Chordata > Amphibia > Anura > Rhinophrynidae > Rhinophrynus > Rhinophrynus dorsalis. Next base: position 301,235,156 of record CM074721.1, read on the forward strand.
TCTTCCGGCAGGCACAGTGCAGTCATCATCATCAACAAAGGTACAGTGTAAAATTTGTGGCAAGTTAGTGAGATGGGGAAAAGTGGGAACACACCTTGGCACAACCTTCCTGATAACACACATGAAACAAAGACACCATGACATTTACGTCAAACATGTTAAAGCCAAACACCCATTACAGAAATCTAGCACCGCTGTTGCTGTACCCCCTGACTCTCCAGAAAGGCACCAAGAGATGAGGTGGAGATCAAAGAGGAGGAAGAATAAAGAAACCCAGACAGACACTGGAAGTTCCATAATGAGTGAAACAACTAGCTCGCCATCAACATCACCTTCTTCCTCTAAGGTAAGTACATCTCCTGCCAGTCCATCTCATTCATCATTACCTCCCCTGCCAAATGATAGCCACTCTGTTGATATTAGGATATGGCAGTTCATCTCTACCCATTGCACACTGTGTGGTGCACTGACCACACATGCCAGTGTGGTGGAGGAGAATCGATACCAGGTCATCAAGCGGCATATGAGGAGATTCCATACCACAGAATATGCTAATATGCTAGCATGGAGGGTTCTTCATTACTATTAATGTGTCAGCAAGTTGTCATGTGTCCTTAGCAGAGTCTGGACAAGTGGTATAGTGACAGCGGCAGTACTTGGGTTCTGGTGTCATGGTGTTTGGATACAGTTGTGCCCCCAGGCGTTATTTACCAAACACACTGTGTACCTTGCAGTTGCTAATGAGAGTCACAGTTCCTGCTCCCAAGGGAAAAATTTATATTCTAATAAAAACACCCCCATGATTTTGGAGGAGGGGCTGGTGGAGAAAAATTATTGGCCAATTTATTCTTTTCTCCACATATACTGGGGGCTACTTATTGTGCTGCTACTGCCTCAGGCGCATCACTGGAGCTAATTGTGGCAAGTGGAACCTTCATCATTCATCACCCATGTTACTGCTATTGTTGATCCGATTCCCTTTCAGCTGCCTAATCATCCTGCTGCTTAAACATCTCAGCAGCAGTAGCAAGAATAGCAGTTGCAAATTCTGCAATTATAGACTCACACTCAGGACGAGGACATTTGACACTGGCCAACATGACCTGCTGGCACTAGGCCAGTAGGGCATTTTTTTCTCAGGGCTTGTGCTTTAAAAAAAAAACAAAAAAAAAAAACCCATAGTCCTACAAAAAAATAAACCATTTTTGGAGGTTTGTTTCTAACAAGCCTAAGTTCTACAAATCAATGTTTCCTCAGGGCTTGGGCCTCTAACAACAAATCTAACAAATCATCCTCTACAAAATACTCTATCAAGTCAAGTATCAGCCCACCCCAGTGGCAGCTTATGTTTGGGGGTTCCAGTCTATCACTTTACATACAAATTTCTTATTTTATTGATTTATTTTTTTATTAACTGTCCCCCCAATACCAGTCAAGAAACCTCCCCAAAACAAATTCCTTGTTCAACTGATTCATTCCCCAGACTCTACCTGCCAATACAGGCACCCTTCTCAGACCCCTTTTATACCATGTCTTATGTTTTTTTTTTATTTTATTTAGGATTTATTTTTTATTAACTGCCCCCCAATCCCAGTAAACAACCCCCCAAAAAATCATACCCTGCTCAACTGATTCTTTCCCCACACCCCACCAACACAGGCACCCTCATGCCCCTTTTATAGTATGCCTTTGGGAAATAAAATTATATTTGCTTTGTGTTGTGTGTAACTTCAATGTTCCCATTGATTTCAATGGAATGAGGTAGGCGAAAAAAGCAGAAAAGCGACACTTTTCGTGGGAAATTTTTCACCAAGAGGAAACTGCCATTTTTCACCAATTTCAGTTTGAGGATTAAGGTATACTTAAAGGGATGGTAATGTTTCACAATAAAAGCAGCTCCAGTTAATCTTCATAGTATTTGGGCCATGGAGAGTGTTATTTCAGTACTGTCAGAGTTATAGTTCAAGAGTAATTCAATGACCTGTCCCTTTTACTGATGTGGCACTGCTCACCTCAGAGCAGCAAGACTGTCTGGATTGCAGAGAGGGACAATCTTCAGTGAGCATAAGGAAAAACCTGTCAAGGGGGGGCAAGGTTTTCCTTATGTTCACAGTAAGAGGATTGCCCCTTGCTGCAAGCTGTCCGGTCAAGTGACCAGACTCCACATCTGAGGGGAGGTAAAAGGGGCAGGAGGGGGATAATTTATCATTCAATTACTCTTGAACTACAAATCTGATAGTATTGAAATAACACTCTCCATGGCCCAAATGTTATGAATATTAGTTGGAGCTGCTGTTTTTGTGAACCATTACTAACCCTATAATGAATGCTTTGGTAGTAATCTGTTAATGGAGCTTTTTCTTTATAGCATTTGTAAAACTGTCCAAATGTATGCACTTTTAACCCCTTGGATGCTAAAAAGGCCTTAACACATTCTGAAGCAATACTCTGGAAACAGTCTAACATCAAAGTGGTTAAAAAGAGAGCTGAAACTTAAAATGCAGGATTTCTAGTCATTTGCCTCACTCATGTTAATGTAGTATAAAGTATTACACAACACAAATGTTAAGAATACATAAGGAAATATGCAATGATAATGTAGAAAGACTACCTAAATGTTTCATTTCTATTACTTTTCTGCTAGATGGCTTTGTTGAATTTTTATAAATAAATTATATATATATTGATCCTCGGCTTTGGAGGTTTCCAATGACACAAGATTTCTTTTTTATGAAGTAATAGCTGTACTGCTGAAAAGTCTGATTTCATAGTAGGCGGAATCTGATTAGTCCTAACAACTGCCAATGACACTCCCATCTTGAAATCTTCTCTACTAGCAACCAATTAAAAACAACTAAGTTAAAGATTTATGGAAACTAACTTCTGTCTGGCTCTGTTCAAATCAAAATGTCAACTCTAAGCTTCCTGAGCAGGACTTTATTACTAACACTTCACTTCTCTCTTACAACTTGTTCTGGCAAATTGTTTCCTTTTCACCATTAACTTTTAGCAAAATGTCGAATCATTAACTCTCACAGAATCACCAGGATGTTCTCCAGGAAAGACAAACAGCTTGAGATGTGGATCCAAATGATTTATATTAAAAATAGAATTAAAAAAATAAACAATTCAGGGGGTAGAGCTAGCGCCCAAACAAGATGGACGCTTGAGTTGCTTGCTGCATGGAACTGTGGCTGCTACCCATCGATTACTCCTTAACGGAGAGCATTTCCCACATCTTGAACGTACCCTCGTTTCTTTATGAAGGGGAGAGGGAAACGTGGGCATAATCACCATGATTACAAAAAGATTTCCGACTAAACAGCCGCACTCCAGCCATGACGCCTTTGAAATTACTCCCAACCACTCCACATTTAGACTGGAGTGAGGATCATCGGGACCAATCTCCTACGATGATCGAGTCTGGCGACTCAACTACTAGGAATTGTCAGGATCCTAGACCTACCTCGGTACCATTCTGTCATCCTTGCTTAGGGTTTATTGGTAGATGGGAGTATTTAGTTTGGTCTGCCCGCTTCTCAGCGCTCGATTATCTGGGCTTTGTCTTCCCTGTGGCGGTGGTTGCTGTGCCTCTGCTTTCGTTTGACCTGGTTTGGTTTGTGTGCAGGCTGCTGGCTCCTGTCTTCCCGGCTTGTCTTTCAGTCTTCCGCTCACCCTCTGTGGTCCTCATTGCTCCCGGTAAGTGTGGGCCGGTTGTTGTTTCCCTGTCCTCCCCCTCTGCATCCCTGGTTGCCTCCGGACCCTTGGCCGCAGTTTCCAGTGACGCTCTGGCGTCACTCCGGCTCCCAGGGTCTGCCTCTACGGGTGCCTCCCCTCGGGCTTGTCGCTCCGGGTCCGAGCCTCTCAGCCTCTGTAAGATTCTCCCTCCATTGGGCCGCGTTGCAGCCGAGACCCGTTCCCGCTGCGGCTCCGCCTCCTCCTATATTCTGTGCTGGTTCCGGGTTCCTTCGGCTCTCGGCGGCCTAGCCCGCAGTCGCCTGAGGGCTATTCCCCGCTGAGGGTTGGTGGGCCTGGCATTCCGGTTTGGATTGTCAGTCTTGGGGTGGTCTGCTGGTCTGGGCGGGCTCCCCATAGGCTGAGACCTTTTCTGGAATCTCGTGAGGGTTGGTGGTGCCGGATTTTCAGTCTTCTTTGAGGTCTCTTTCTCCTATGGGGGACGGCTGTGTTAAGGCTCTCTGCTGAGTGACGGGCCCTGTAGTCTCGTAATCCCCCGGGTGGGGTGCACCCGTTCGGCGCCTGTGGTCTTCTTGGGTGGTCTCGGCTGGGTTGTCTCCTTCCCTGGTCCGGCAGGAAGGATCTCTGGGTCCTTCCTCCTGGAGGGCACCAGAGCAGGGAGGAAGGGTTGTTGCTGGCCCATTCTCGTGTCCAGTGGAGCTCCTTCATTTGGTTGCCTGTCCTGTTGGTGGGTTCCTAGGAGGGTGGCTGGGTTTCTGGTTGTTCCAGCCGGGTTTAGGGCGATTAGTCTCTGTTCTGGGTCTCCAGCGTGTACCAGCGCCTGGCACTAGCTCTTGCAGGTCCGCTCAGCAAGGTTTTTCTTCCCTTCCCATCCAGGAGGTATCTGGAGTCCTCCTCTCTTGTGTCCAGGGCCCAGTGTTTATTTCTGTTCCTGTTGGTAGCTAATTCTGCTCTAGGGTCCTCTTGGCTGGGTAGGACTAGGTCCCTGTACAGTCCCTTCTGGTCTTCATCCTGGTCAGGGTCCCGGCTCAACCGGGATCGGACATCTGGCTTCGCGGCCAGCACCTTTAACTCGGCTTCGGCCGCAGCAAGGAGACCAGGAGGACTGTCACCGATCCTGAGCAACGACCCCTAGCATCGCACCCCAGCTTCAGGCCTAGTCTTACCTGCTATTGGATACCTGACAGGGATACTTGCCCCGATGGCACATACGATGCCCACTATTACAAAGGCGGATCTGGCGCCCTTTATCACGAAAGAAGACATGAAAAGTTTTCTACAAGAGATTAAACAAGATCTGAAACTTACATTGAAATTGGAAATATCTGATTTGAAGAAGGATTTAGCCCAGTTAGGGCAACAAATTCATGTTTTAGAAGATGATAGAGAGGCCTCTTGGTCACAGCTTCATGCAATAGAGCAGTATATTCAGCAACAAGATGACTTATTCTCTATTTTGTCCTCCCAACTGGATGATCTTGGCAATCGTTCTAGGAGATGCAATATAAGGATTAAGGATTTCCCAGAGACTGTTCCTCCAAAAAAATCTTCAATCCTCTTTGCAAAGCCTCTTCGGAGAAATGTTGGGCACTGATCCTGAAAAGAATCCTCTGAACATTGAGAGAGCTCATAGAGCCCTGAGACCTCCGGGGCCTCCTGGATCCAAACCCAGGGACATTATTATCCGCTTCCACTACTTCCCTGATAAGGACTGACTTATGTCTAGGGCGAGGGAACTGGGAGATATAAAATTTGCTGGTTGTCTACTGCACTTCTATAATGATCTCTCTCCCTCTACGTTACAGAAGAGATGGACATTGAGGCCTATCACCGATCACCTCCATAAATTGGAGATACGAAATGGAAGGGGATTCCCCTTCCACTTGTCAGTTAGCCATAAAGGGAACTCGGCTTCTTTCTGTGATTCAGCTGAAATTCCAGAATTTTATAGAGCCCTGGGAATATCCGCTCCAAACCTGTTGGATGTCGAGACATCTCATCAGAATCCCACTCCCAAAGAGAAGAGAGATCAGTGGTTGACTGATTTGGGTCCAGATTCGAAAAAGCCCCGCCAATCTACTCTCTCTATGGGTTCCGCCTCACCGCCGAGATGAACCTTTACTGACTTACCCTAATCCGGACTGGGAGGAGCTGAACGCCTGGGTACAGGCTTCATTCAGTAAGAATTGTTGTTCATAATTTTGTTCTGTTGCCCCCACCACATCCTTTATCTAGTCTACATTCCCCCACATTGACGTTGGGACACACTCTCCAGCTTCCGACTTTTAGAGTGGTCTACTATCAGACCTATAAGTCCCCTTCCGTAGACATGGGTCACTATATGGGAGTAGGGACGGAGGGCCAGTTCAGTAAGAATAGTCCAAATTTTAGTCACATTGGGGCCATCGTCCTATCTGGTCCTGCATTGGGGGGGTTGTTTGTTTGCAGATCATTTATTATGTTTCTGTTTATAATGCTTTGATATAGGGTTTTGAATATGTAATTAAGTGATGTGTATTGATCGCTGCAGGGCAAAGCCAGTCTAATTTCTCTCACGCTCTTCTCTCACAAAAAAGGGGGGGGGGGAAGAAAAGGAGAGAGATGGGAAAAAAAGGAGAAGAGAGGGTGAGGAAAAGGAAAAAAAAGAGAAGAAGAGGAGAGGAGAGAGGAAATGGTACTAATAAATAAGGCACCTGAGTGTATTAGGCAGCTCTGTTTAGCCGCCGTCCTGGGGTGGCTCACCTGGGGCTCCATTTATGCTGCCTCTACCCCCCCTTCCGCTGCCCCTCTCCCTCCCCCGCTCAGATTCCTCTCCTGACGTGTTGGCAGCTGCTGGTGGGAGATGTCGAACACTGCTGCTATCACAGCCAAATACTTTACACTCTTCTGTTGGAAATGGATACCATAGGTTACCCTTGATCTTATTGGGATCTCCCATTGCTAGGAGCTCTATGCTTTGCACCCCTTATGTCACTGTTTAGTTTAACACCCGGGGACTACTTTCCTGCACGACTTATCTATACTACATCAGGTTAGCTATTAATATCTGCTATTTTTTGACTGGGGATTGCCCTGTTGCTGTATACCGTGTTATTTATTGTTTACTGTCATTATATTTGTGGGGTGGGTGGTGATGGTGTGGTGGGGATGTTGGTGGGCGAAATTTGTGGGCTATCCCGGGGGGATGTTATTGCACCCTCTGGGACCCCCCCGCAGGTGTGCTGTGATGCCTCCTTGGTGCTTGCCGGAGTTCACACTTTACATGCTGTTACGGTTCAGTACACTCAGAAACGGAAGGTGTTGGTAAAAATTCAATTTTATTTGCACACAATGAATAACAGTAACCCTTGCGGGTCCAGCATACAGAGAATCGGTAACTGACACAGGACAGGTTACACAGGAATGATTAATCCACGCGGGTCCAGTATGTAGAGCAAAATACAATACTGACAAGGTCAGGTAAATCACAATTGGTACAGTGTAATTATGACAAGAGACACCAGTGGGCCACTGACTGAGTCAGGCCTGATGAATGGAAGGCCCAATGTGATACTCTAGGCTGAGAGTAACAACAGCGACTGACAGTATGCAACAGATATGCCAGCAGGTATCTGGCAAGGCAACCAGGAAGGAAGGCTGCTATAGTGGACCCCACCAGAGACTACCAACAACGAGAGTCAGTGCTTAGTGCCAAGGAGACGTACGCCCAATGGAGACTACAACCACAATACGTATGCCCAGCATACGAACGATAAGGTCTGTAACGGGAGAGCAACTAGAGGCACCCAACTTAACCCAAGAGCGGCAGACCTAGCGATCGTGGTGCTTATAGGAATGCTCGGAGGATAACACTGGCACTATGAGTGAGCGGATCAAGGACTGGACTACCAAGCGGTACCGGAGTACCGGAGCTCTGCCAGATTACAGAAGCGTGAGCAACTGTGAACGTAGAGGGATCAGCAAGCAGGAACAGAACAGGAACTTCACCCAGCTGGGTCGGTACACAGAGCAGGAATGTCAGCCAAGCCGATTCGGTACATGGTGCAGGATCGCCAATCTCGCTGGTTCGGTACATGGAGCAGGAACTCCAGACAAGCCGAGCCGGTACACGGAGCAGGAACGTCAGCCAGACCAGGTCTGAACAGGAAGCAGGAATGTCAGCCAATGGGTCGGTACACAGAGCAGGAACGGTAATAGGCAGAGTAGTCAATCAGTCCGGGTCATACACTGGTATCAATCGAGAACGGAACAAGCACTGAGGCAATGGATACACCACAAAAGGGCAACCCATAAGTGACAGCCCAATGTATATAAAGGCTGTCACTGGGAGGTGCTATACAGCGCAGCCAATAAAAAGGCACCAGGAAGTAAACATGTCAAAATGTCGCATGAATCATGGGCACCGTGATACACGCCTATTGAACATTACCACACGACCTGGATATTTTGATCAACGGATCTGCCTTTTGTTAAACGTTTATTCTCCTGTTATTACCTTATACCTTATATGTGGTTTTACAGGGTCCTTCTTCTTCTCATTCTCCTGCCTCTTCTTTTTTTTTTTTTTTAATTAATCTTTATGTCCAATACTCACATCTCTCTCATATATAATACTGACCCCTCCCAGTGCATTTATTACGTTCATGCCGGGAATCCATTCAGCAGAATTGCAGCCCAGCCACTATTGATGGAAAATTTACAATACAGCTGTCCGTCTTCAAGCCATTTTATGATTATTCCCCCCACCCCAGCCCTTAGGGCACTGCCTTGCCTCTTGTCTGTCTGAGGGCGTACTCGAACTCAATACGTTTACACGGTTTGAAACCTAATTATCTTCTGTCTGTCCACCCCTGTTCCATCTCTCGTTCTTCTCTTTTCTATATCCCTCATATATTTTTCCTTCTCTCCCTCCTTCCCTCCACCTTACCTACCCCCGAATTCTGGTGTGATATATCGGTCTGCCCACGTTATTCTGGGTGTAGCGCATGCTTTTTAGACCACCTTTTGGCCTTTTAGTTCACACCCATACCAGGTACACACTATGTCCCACCTCCACATAAAGATCCTCTTCTGTAATGTTAGGGGCTTAAACAGTCCTGAAAAGAGATCCATGACCATTAGAGAAGCAACATGCTTGGGAGCTGATATTGTTTGCCTACAGGAGACGCACTTTCCTGCCACTCAGTCATCGTCACTCTCCAATTTAAGATACCCATTGGGGTGGTTTGCTTCTACTGGTGAGAAGAAGAGGGTGTTGCAATACATTTTAGAGCTAATATCCCTTGGGTTTTGGATGAGGAACTGGCAGATCCAGAAGGCCGATATCTCTTTCTAAAGGGCTCTGTCTTTGGTACTAAACTCACAATTGCTTGTATTTATGCTTCCAACGATAAGGTTCCTCGTTATTTGTTCAAAGTCCTGAATAAGCTGGATTCATTTAAATCTGGATCATTGATCCTAGCAGGGGATTTCAATATAGCCCTGGACCCGGATATCGACACATCCTCAGGGAAATCATCATATTCATTTGGGACTTTGCAAATGCTGAGCAATAGATTAACTGACTCCCACCTCTGTGATGTATGGAGGTTGCATAACCCAACTCAGAAGGACTATACCTATTATTCGACCACCCACACGATGTATTCACGCATTGATTACCTAGTGGTTGACCAATATCTCTTACACAATATTAATTTCTCTGATCTAGGTTCCATCTCGTTTTCTGACCATGCTCCTATCTCCATCACACTTTCTATGCCATACGTCTCACAGGGTAAGCCATCTAGGAGATTAAATGAAACACTCCTAGCTGACACAGGGTTTGTAGCTACCATAAAATCTCTATCACTCATTACTTCCACATCAACTATACAGAAGACGTCTCAGTGACGTCAGTGTGGGAAGCACACAAGTGCGTCATACATGGCCAAATGCTTAAATTAGCTTCCATGAAAAAGAAACAGTCTCAACAGCGTATTGACTCGCTTTTTCAATTGATCAGGGAAAAGGAAGCTGCCCATAAAGCATCCTTATCAGAAACTGTATTGGCTGAATTGACGGACACAAGGGCCTCTCTGTCTCTCTTATTGCATAGTAGAATACATAAATTCTTTAAATGGATTCAATTTCAGAGATATCCCAAGGGAGATAAGTGTGGCAAACATCTGGCCTCTTTGATTAAGGTTCGGCAACGTACTAACTATATCCATAAAATAAGCCACCCCACTGGTAAGGTTTGTCACACATTCCCTGCTATGGCAGATGTTTTTTACACTTTTATCAAGATTTGTATAACATCCCTTCCAACAAATTCCCATCCTCTGAGGCTAGACACGATGCAATTAAGAACTTTCATCGGAATTCTGGGTTACGGCCTATCAGATGTAATCAGATGCCTTCAGTATAGGGAATGGCGCGAGACAGGGCTGCCCTCTATCCCCATATTGTTCATACTGGCTATGGAGCCTATTCTACATACCATAAGATTAAATGACTCTGTAGGTGGTCTCTCCCCTGCGTCACCGGGAGAACCACAGCCCAAACTTGTCTGCTTTGCGGATTACCTACTTCTCTTGCTCACATCGCCCATGATATCTCTGCCTCCCCTCATGTCCATATTGGAATTATTTGGAAACATCTCTTACTTTAAAGTCAATATGTCTAAATCAACAGCCATGGTCTTACATATTGATCCTGATCTTTTGACCTCTCTTCAAACATGATTCCCATTCACGTGGACATCTCAGAGAATTCGATGCTTGGGTATCACTTTGCCCCTATCCTTGTCGCATTTGGTTAAAGTGAATTTGATGCCTGTATTACACTCTTTGGAAACTGAAATGTTAAAATGGGCTAGTTTATTGATTTCTTGGATAGGCCGAAGATGGTGTACTTACCAAAAATTTTATATATATTTAATGCTCTCCCGATCTGTATTCCAATCGTCTACATTCACAAATTACAGCGGTTATTGACCTCTTTCATATGGAGGTTTAGGAGGCCCCGTCTTCCTCTGAGGCTATTGTGATCTCCGTCTACCAAGGGAGGACTTGGGGTCCCTGACCTGTTTCTGTATTACAAGGCAGCCACCTTATCTAGGATAACAGATTTTCTGAGAACCCCATCTAGGGAATGGGTCAATATTCTTTCCTCCTATGCCCCGGGGGTGAATCTGAAAGATTTCTGCTGGCTTGATCCTGATGCTTTTTCTGCCTCCTGCCATGCCGAACCTATTCTAGGTCACTTGTTAACTTTTTGGCGATCCCTGAATACTTCCTTGTCTCTTCTTCCCTTCCCATCTCCTCAGATGCCACTGCTGGGCAACCCTGCTTTTGCACCTGGTCTCATGGGTGGCCCTCTCACATCTTGCAACAACCTGAACATCAGTACCATCTTTGACCTCACCTCTGATTCCCACATCCTGTCTTTCGAAGACATGGTGAGGAATAAGGGGGTCCCGGCATTGCATTTCTGGCAATATTATCAGATGCATCACTTTATATCACCTCTGTTACCACACGTGGCCTTTACATCTGACCCGACTCCATTCGAGTTGTTGCTCCGAAATCCCTCTATTCACCATCGCTCCCTGACTAAATGATATTCTTTCCTCATTTCTTCTTCCTCAGTTGGTCCTCAACGACACTTGATGGAATGGGAGAGGGATTTGGGGATATCTCTATGTTCAGCTCAATGGAAGGGGATATGGGCTACTCTCTTGAAACACTCACAGGATACACCCACAAGAGAATGTAACTACAAATTGTATACCAGAAGGTACCATACTCCCCAGTTAATGGCACAGTTCTACCCCAATACTTCATCACCTGATTGTTGGAGATGTGGTGAGGAAGAGGGCTCACTGTTTCATGCTTTTTGGGATTGCCCACGGAGCTCTACTTTTTGGAACGCAATTCACAAAAATTTACAGGCAATATTGGGGATAAATTTAGACTTCTCTCCATCTCTTGCCCTTGGGGTTGATGAGTTTTTCTCATCTGAAGCCACTTCTTTACTATCTTACCAATGCGGCAAAATGCCTCATACCACTCCACTGGAGATCTATGGATACTCCCTCGGTGACTGAGTGGCAATAGCGAGTAGATCAGGTTTAAGAGATGCGTCTCTTGTGGCAAATGTCTATGGGTCAGGGATCAGATGTCCCTCTTGAATGGCTACCTTGGGTCCAACATCGACCATCCATTGTTTGATTGCCTGGGCAGTGAGACGCTCCGCACCCCCTCTCCCGCTTTGTTGGGTGGAGGTTGTGGGGGATGGGTGTTGGGGTCTGGTGATGGGACTGGCTGCCTCTTCTTGAGGGTTGATTAAACCTGTAGAGACTACCTGAAATGGTAATGGTGGTGATTCATAGAGTGGCTCATTGAACTCCTCAACATGTACGAATGGCTGACCTTGAGGCCTCCCTCCTCCCCATTTCCCACCCTCTTTCCTCTTCCTCTTCATTCTCTATATTGCTTTCTTTCCTTTTCCTTTCTTAGTCCTTTTCCAGCTCCTTACAACTTACTTCTTCCTTTTTTAACTTCCTTCCCATACATATTTTCTATTCTTTTACCGCTACATAAGCCCACTCCCATATACGCCAGTTTGAATGCTTCCACTGGTGATGCGAGAATACTTTGACATTTGCTCTTTTTGATATGGAGCTAATAACTAGATAAGCTAGATTTCCTACATGGGATTCTTAAGCACAGCTATGTATATCTGATTATGTATTACTTATGTGCTAAAATGGTTACGATTCTTGTTTGACACTGTATGGACCTTGATGTGATGTACATTGTTATGTTATTTTGATTTCCTACTCTGTAACCTATGTTTGTTCAAATAAAGTCTCTTAAAAAATAAATAAATAAACAATTCAAAGGACCTGCCTATTTACATGCAATGTGTTTCAGGATCCACTGTTTTTTCTTCAAGAATGAAAGGTTATAATCTTTTTCTTAGCGAGTCCTGTTAATCTTCCAAGGACAGAACTACTCTACAGGATAAATTATGTAGTATAGAATTTAGAAGTCCAGTGCATTGTGTCAGATAATATCATTCCTTGAATTCACTCAAGTGTTGCTGGCCTGATGTGTGTACTGGAAATTGTTGGTGTTTCCCCATGATTCTTCATTCACTCAACATTCATTGCCAACTAGAGGACATTTCAGGGAGACGTCTGATTCCACATCTGAGGAGAGGTGGCGTACACTAGGTAAAAGGGGAGGGGGATAATTTATCATTCAATTACTCTTTAACTGCAAATCTTATATTATTGAAATAACACTCTCCATGGCCCAAATGTGAAACATTACTATCCCTTTAATGAATGCTTTAGTAATAATCTGTTAATGGAGCTTTTTCTTTATAGCATTTGTAAAACTGTCCAAATTTTTGCAGTTTTAACCCCTTGGATGCTAAAAAGGCCTTTACACATTCTGAAGCAAAACTCTGAAAACAGTCTAACATTAAAGAGGTTAAAAAGAGAGCTGAAACTGCAGGATTTCAAGTCATTTGTCTCACTCATGTTAATGTAATCATATATTACACAACACAAATTTTAAGAATACCTAAGGAAATGTGCAATGATAATGTTGAAAAGACTAACAACATGCTTCATTTTTACTTCTGCTTTTCCGCTAGATGGTTTTGTTTAATTTTTATAAATAAATATATATATATCTTATACTATAAAGGAGAAGCTGGTCATGTGACCAGCACTTCTCCAGACGTGCCACCAGGGACGGATGGCCCTACTGGGGGATCGGGCATCCCCCAGTGGGCTGTACAGTCATAGGCCGGTAGGGATATCAGATGATCTCTCCTCTCCAGCCCACAACTCTATGGATGCAAGGCACAACTCACTCACCACAGCCCTGCAGCACTGAAGACTGGGTCCTGTTCTCTGTACCTGTCCTACCCCAAGGCTGACTTAGCTGGTTTTGCTCTGCCTGCAGTGTGTGTCCTGGTGCCGTGCATGATTGATTAGCAGCAGGGCCGGCCCAAGACATTGTCCTGCCTGGGTCCAACGATGAAATGCTGCCCCCCCCCCCAAAACCACTCCCACCAAAATCATGCCTACATCCATTATGTTTTTTTTTCTCTCTCTCTCTCTCTCTGTATAAATATATATATATATATATATATATATATATATATATATATATATATATATATGTATATATAAAATAATGTATACACACACACTAGCAGTGTTGGACGGCGTTGCCCATCTGTTTTGTAAGCAATGCTTAACCATTTGAGGGGTATGAGTGGCAGAGGGGTATGCAAGGCATTGCAATGAATTGCGTAGTTCTCTTGCACTCAAAGGGTTAATGTTTTTTGTTTGTTTTTTGGGAATTCTTCCCAGTTGTGGGGGCGTTGGAGCTTTGGTGGCAGGTGTCAGAGAATAGGACAGAGAAATTCTGGGCTGAGAATATGGCTGTAGTTATGCAGTTAACAATTTCTCATTACTGGGCATAGGTCTGCTGAGGAGGGTAGTTTTGGGTTGCTTGAGGCATAATATCCAGTTTAGGGCAGGGAGAGTGGAGTTGCGTTATGCAGGGATCATTGGAGGAGGTTTTTGACATAGGCCCTAGGGGTGGCAGAGAAGGGTTTTGATTTCCCCCCTGAGCTATGGTAGTGGGGAGAAGACTCTTAGACCATTTGATTGAGAGATCCCTGGCCCCCAAAGTCCTGGCAGGAGTACAGTCGAAAATGGTAAGCATGGGTAAGTTTTGGGGGTTGCAGCCAGGGGTTGGGAGGTGTTGTAGTTTGCGACATAACTGGAGTTTTCTGTATTAGGAAGGATGGCCTAGGGCAAAGGTGCAATTGGCTTAGCCAGTAGAGCATTCTTCTTTAAAGGGATAGTAATACTTCATTTTATCTTTATTTTATTTTGTAGGCATTAAAAAAACATGAAGAACAATATAAGTCTTACCTCTCAAACCTTTATGGTTTGAAAGATATTCACAAGCAAAGTTTCTGCCTCCCGCCCCTTTTACCTAGTGTAAGCCATCTCTTCTCAGATGTGGAATCTGGTTGTAAGACCAGACAAATAACAGCAGGGGACAATCTTCTTCCTATGAGAACAAAGACAACCCTGCCCCCTTGACAAGTTTTTCGGTTTTTTTCCTTATCTTAACTGAAGATTGTCCCTCTCTGCAGTCTACCTGGGCACCTCCCTTCTGATCTGGCTGAACAGTGTTACATCAGTAAAAGGGGTGGGAGGGGGATACTTTGTAATTGAATTACTCTTGAACTACAACTCTGACAGAATTGAAATAACACTCTCCAATGTCCAAATACTATGATGATTAATTAGAGCTGCTTTTATTATGAAACATTACTATCCCTTTAAGGTCAAGAGGATGGGCGATCCTACAAAGGCTTTTGATGTGTGTGAGGATTTGGGACAGTAGACAGCAGGCAACCCATCACTAAAGAGAGGCTGGTGAAATTAATTGGGGTTATTGGTGGTTTTGTTGGGACCGGTTTGAGACAGTGCTATTTAGAACAGCATTCACACTAGTTGGGGAGGGCATTTGGGTTGGGGAAATTGGTAACCCCCTCAGATAGCTTGGAGGGGTGTGGAGTGTGGAGCAAATTTGTACAGTGTTCAAAGGAAGTTAGGTTGGGTTGTATACATAGGTTAAAATATGGATGAGGTAGCCGGGTGCAAAGGGAGGTCACTGAAGGTGGCAGGGGAAGTGGCATGCCCATTGTCAGCAGTTAAGGAAGATCGCGTGGTCAGACCCCTAGGTGGTATGTTTACTATGTGTCAGTCAGGGGTTTTTTGAAGAGTGGGGTGATGCTACAGGGTGGTTTGGGGCACAAGAAGCTGTATGGGCTGGACACCCACGTGTTACTCTAACTCTACCGGAAAGAAATGTCATTGCTCCCCTCCTACTTTTTAAATACTCTGATAAACTTAGCCAGGGTGGAGGATAAACACTCTAGAAGGTTACGGTTTGGAGGGCCTAGCTGGGAACTGACTTTGTGGTCAGGCTCGGCGATGGCAGGAAGGGCACAGGCCTAGCCACCTGGTTGGGTTACAGTATAGCAGCACTTTGTGGTCAGGATTGCTGGAGGGCCAGAGAAAAGGTGGCTAGCGCCAGGTATGCGCAGGGCGAGGGGGGAGGGGCATGGGGACCAAAAGATGTTTTGGGGATGCCCTCTCGCGATGGCAGCTGGGTTTGGGGTGGCTCGGCTGCCATCAGTGGGGGGAGGGTGGAAGGTTTGGAGACGTCCAGCCTTCCCTCCCCAGGTTGGGTTTCGGGGTGGAGCACAGGGCTCCGCCAGTGTGGGCAGCTGGATGCAGGCGAGGTCCGGCTGTGGCGGTGGTCAAGTGAAGGCGTGGCTTGGCTACTGGCCCCTGGTTGAGTAGGGGAATGCCGCATTTGGGTTGGTACTTTGCACCATTTAGTCTGTAAATGTGAGGAAAATAAAATGACTTCGATTTTGCCACAGTTATCGTGTATGTGTGTTTCTTTATCTTAAAGGGATAGTAATGTTTCATAATAAAAACAGTTCTAATTAATCATCATAGTATTTGGACTTTGGAGAGTGTTATTTCAATTCTGTCAGAGTTGTAGTTCCAGAGTAATTCAATGACAAAGTGTCCCCCTCCCGCCCCTTTTACTGATGTCACACTGTTCAGCTTGAGCAGAAGGGAGGTGCCCAGGTAGACTGCAGGGAGGGACAATCTTCAATTAAGATAAGGGAAAAACCTGAAAAGCTTGTCAAGGGGGGCAGGGATGTCATTGTTTTCATAGGAATAAGAGTGTCCCCTTCTGTTATCTGTCCAGTCTATGGACTGCATTCCACATCTGAGAAGAGATTGTTTACAGTAGGTAAAAGGGGTGGGAGGGGGAAACTTTGCTTGTGAATATCTCATAAACCATAAAGGTTTGAGAGATAAGACTTATATCATTCTTCATGTTTTTTTAATGCCTACAAAATAAAATAAAGTTAAAACGAAGTATTACTATCCCTTTAATGGAGAAATAACTGTGGGGCTGAGCACCTTATAGGATTAAAGTACTAACATTTAAAAAGCCTCTTAAAAGCCACACATCTCACCATCGCTTTGTCAATCTCCTCTATCGTCACAGGGGTTAAAATAAATAAATAAATGCCTGTATGATTTAAAACCAATCTTCTGTTTTGAAGGACTATATAAGACCATGTGGCACATTCTCTGCAAGTTGCAGTTAATTATACACAAGAAATACACTGTTTTTAATTACGGTTTCTTTTATTTTCTGTGACAACCATAAAAAAACAATAACAGCAAAGTGGACCCATTTTGCCCCAAACTATCTGCATTATAGGGGACAAATAAACATAGGAGACAACCCTATTAATCTCAATACTCCTTTTAACCCCTTTATTCATGGAGAGGGATCCAACTCATTGCTTTTGCAAACAAGGCCTTAAAAGCCAAAATTAAATAAGGAATATTTATTTGTCCCCTCTGTTGCAGATTGTTTGCTTTTATATATGTAATAGCAGTGTGGAGCGGTGTTGCCCGTCTGTTTGTTTTTTAAAGCAATGCTTAACCATTTCAGTGACAGAGGGCTACTCAACACATTGTAATACATTGCTTACTGCTCTTGCACTCAAAGGGTTAATGTAAGGCTGACTCACACACGACTGTTTATATAATGTATTTTCATCTACACACGCTACACCACAAGTATATATAATGTATATTAATGTACACACTCTACACACATGACTGTATATATAATGTATTTTAAATTGATAGTAATGTCCTAAAATTATTTTATTTTGTATTCTAGATTAAATAAAAATAAATTATTTGCAGCAAACCCCATCTCTCAAACCACTGTGATTTGAGAGATATTTGCTGTGAAAGTTCACCCCTCTCTCCCCTTCTGACGTCAGCGTCTAGCTGACAGCAGGAGATCCTGGTCCGGGGACTAGCCGTTGGCTCTTCAGCAGAGCCGAAATCGTGTTATTTAAAAATAACTTCTTCAATGGAAAGGTCTACAAAGTGTGCCTGGTTTGCAAGCACAGTTTGTAGACCATTCCACTGAAGAAGTTTTTTTTAAATAACGAGATTTCAGCTCTGCTGAAGAGCCTCCTCGAGTCATACGACTCGAATCTCCTACTGTCAGCTTTACAGCTGACATCAGGAGAAGGGGAGAGAGGTACGAACTTTCAAAGCAAATATTTCTCAAATCATAAACAGATGGGATTTGCTGCAAATAATTTATTTTGATTTAATATACAATACAAAATAAAATAATTTTGGGACATTACTATCACTTTAATGTACGCACTGTACAGTTTAATATACTTTATATAAGTGTAAAGGGTAATCCAGACGTGGACCCCTTGCTCTCAGTGCCTAGGGAAGCCAGCTGCACCTCACTGACTAGGCCCAAAATAAGGCCGAAACGTACGTCTGGGGTTAGCTGGTTTTTCCGTGCAGGGGAGACTTGCCCATCATTTTGGTACTGGACCGCCCTTATGGGCGGGATTAGTCTAATATGTATGTGGAAATTTCTCCTCTGTAATGGCACTAGAGAGCTAAAATGTGATGCTCTTGAGCGGTGACTAGCCGGAGAACAGGCCATTGTGCTTTTGTTCGTACTCAGAGCCTCTCACATCATTTTTGGCTTGTTTTTGAGAAACACTTAGGGTCTCTCCCTAAGTGTAAAGGGTAATCCAGACGTGGACCCCTTGCTCTCAGTGCCTAGGGAAGCCAGCTGCACCTCACTGACGAGGCCCAAAATAAGGCCGAAACGTACGTCTGGGGTTAGCTGGTTTTTCCGTGCAGGGGAGACTTGCCCATCATTTTGGTACTGGACCGCCCTTATGGGCGGGATTAGTCTAATATGTATGTGGAAATTTCTCCTCTGTAATGGCACTAGAGAGCTAAAATGTGATGCTCTTGAGCGGTGACTAGCCGGAGAACAGGCCATTGTGCTTTTGTTCGTACTCAGAGCCTCTCACATCATTTTTGGCTTGTTTATATATACACTCCTGTGTGCACAGTGTGTACATTAATATACATTATATGCACACTCCTCTGTGTACAGTGTCTATATATAATATGCATTAGATATAAACTCCCATGTGGCTCAGGCTCACATTAAACCTTTCAGTGCCAGAGGGGGTACACAATACATTGCAATGCCTTGCATACCCCTCTGCCACTCAAAGGGTTAAGTATTGTTTAAAAAACACAGGAACAGATGGGCAAAGCCATCTCACACTGCTAGTATATATATATATATATATATATATATATATATACATACACACTCTGTATATATATATATTGAGCTTCGGCTGTGAATCTATATTTTGGAGGTTTCCAGTGCCACAAGATTTCTTTTTTATGAAGTAATATCTGTACTAATGAAAAGTAGGCTGAACCTGATTAGTCCTAACAACTGCCAATGACACCCCCATCTTGAAATCTTTTCTTCTCTACTAACAACCAATCGAAACTAGGCTGGCTAATCAATCAATTAAAGGGATAGCATTGCCATAAAATAACTAAAGCTAATCTTGCAGGCAGTAAAAAGTTAAACTAAATAAGAAGTTATCAAGATATCTTTCCATGGATCCAGATACACCTTTGTAGGGTGGCGCGGGATTAAGTCAGTTGTTTCACAGTGACTTTGGCCCCTTGTGGGCTAGGCATGGAGTTACCTGCCTCGGACAGCTATATCAGGATAATCAGTTGAAATCTTTTCTACAATTACATGATGAATTCCATGTACCGCATACTCTCTTTTATTCATACCTATGTATCAGACACGCTCTTCATGCCCAATGGGGGGACCAGACCCCGGTGGTCGCTACATTCCCTCTCCTCGCCAGGATGATGCTTCTCGAGCCTTCGCGGCCTCTTTCTTTTATTTATCATTGGCTTGATTCTTGTGTCGGAGGTGGGGAGTTCCCTTCTCGGAACAAATGGGAAATGGATTTGGGTCAATTAGAAGACTGGGAGTGGGATATGGCTAAGGCGGGACCTGCGTTGGTGGCAACATCAACTAGACACCAGATGACACAGCTGAATATTCTACATCGTATTTACTATACGCCGGTCAGGCTGTACAGAATGGGAAGTTCCGGCTCTGATTGTTGTCTCCGGTGTACTGATGTTCAGGGAACGTACTTCCATTTGATTTGGGAATGTACTGGGGTTGAGAGGTTCTGGTGTGCAGTCATGCGCATTGTGGTCCTGGTGTTGGGGAGACCTGTCCCTGTGACTCCAAAGATCTGTCTTTTATCTATTTTCCCCGATGAAATTGAGGATGTTGCTGACAGATATCTGATGAGTGAGCTCCTGGTGATGGCAAGAAAGGTGGTGGCCCTGAACTGGATGTCAAGCAGGGCTCCCAATTGCAGGGCATGGTTGAATCTAGTATTGCAGTCTATTCCACATTATAGGTTGGTGTATATACATCGGGGTAACCCGAGTATATTTAATAAGATCTGGGGTAGATGGCAGGCATGGTGGACAAATAGAGCAGATAATGATATGGCACTTGGTGATGAACTAATTACTAGTGACGGTTGATTGAGGTTTCACCTGCTGGATGTGTGGTTGCTTATGCAGTGTGGCTGGTGAGTGACATTCTTTGCGCACTTGGTCCATGTCAGAGTATTGAGATATGGCTGGCTGTTAGGCGGGCGGGGGGGGGGGCTGCGGGTTCGGGGGAGAGAGGACTCGAGGATGGGGAGTATATTTATCACGGTCCCCATGATTCCCTGTCAATCTGTGACTGTGTTACCTTTGCATTGGAGGAGGCTGATTGGCCCGCCCAGGATGTCCCTTTTTATACTGGCTCTTGGGCACTTGTCAGTTGCCCTTTCGTGGTGTTCCTGATCCTGCGCCTCGTTGCTGAGTTCCAGTGTCTCCTGTGTACTGACCCGGCTTGTCTGACTCCTCTTCTGATCCTGCTCCGTGATTGACTCGGTTCTGGCTGACGACCCTGCTCTGTGATTGACCCGGTTCTGGCTGACGACCCTGCTCCGTGATTGACCCGGTTCTGGCTGACGACCCTGCTCCGTTATTGACCCGGTTCTGGCTGACGACCCTGCTCCGTGATTGCTCCGTTCTCCGGCTGATGTTCCTGCTGCCGTATCGATCCGGTTCCGGTTGACGCTCCTGTCCTGTATGCTGTTCCGGTGTTCCTGTGTTGCTCCGGACGCTCTGGCGACATTCTGAACTGTCTAGTATCTCGCTGATCCTCTAGTTCTTTTCTGAGCTGTAGCCTGTGGTTGCTTTGCCATCCGCTGTCTGCTGAGCTGTTCTCTCCTGTACAGAACCAGATTAACCCGTGCAGTGCCTGTAGTCTCCGGTTACGTGCCTCATATATCGCTTGCCAAGCCTCTGGTTACCCTTTGAGCCGCTACTCTCAGTGCCTTTAGACCAAGTCATACTATCACCCACAGAGCACTGTCTGTCCAGTGTTCGGTGTGCACCGTGACCACGCCGGCTGGCGCTGGTAGTCTGTCCACTCTTGCAGTGAGGATTCTGTGCGACACCGGAAGGGTGTCCTGGCTCTGGTTCACATACGCTCAGGGTGTACCTTATCTCCTGCACTTCCCAGGGCTTCGGCTCATTGTAGCTTGTGCAGCAACCGTCTATCTTGGCACCCTAAGGGTGTCTGGGCACAATCCAGTTGGCACATGCAGGGTTACTACAAATTCACGTTAAGGGCGATTCAGGTTCTGGTTACTTCAGCTCTGGCAGTAGCATTCCTCCTAAGCCCACGGTGGTGGTATTGGCTCAGCTCTGGGCAATAGGTGTGCTCCCTTTTTCTACCTTGAGAGTGATTCAGTGCAGACACTTTACTCCTTTCTTACCATTCAGAGACTGTTATCATATCCTGGGCGTTGGCCAATCTAAGACTGAGTTACTCCAGTTCCTCCTGTTAACCCTGTGGGGTTATTCCCAGTCTATATATACATATATTCCTATCTTTGTATTGCAGTTACTTTGTCTGTATTTGCCAATACTGTTTATACCTGTGCTGGCCCCTAGGGGCACTGTTCTATTATCCTGGTTCAATAAAACTGTGTTTTTACTTCATACCCTGGTCTGAGTGTCAGAAAACCGTAACAATGTTAGAGTTTAGTTAGATTAGGTTTTGAGCGTTGTAGTTAATGGGAGTTGTATTAACAATAAAACCTCAGGTTGTCTCTGTATCTTCTACTAAAGTGCCTGTATTATTTTTCATTGTTCCAAATGTCTATTTGTTTTTTGCTACACCTGAATGCTTCTTTGCACTTTTGTGTATTTGAATTATGTATGGAACAATCTGATAAAATATATTAAAAAAAAAAAAAGTTAAACTAAATACCCCAAGTCCCATCTCTCAAACCTTTATGGTTTGAGAGCTATTCAAGACCAAAGTTCCCCCCCTCCCTCCCATTCCCCTGACATCAGCGCTCAAGCTGACTGCATGGGAATCCGGTCCCGAGACCGTCTGAGGCTCTTCAGCAGAGGCGCAATCATGTTTCTGAAATAGAAATTCTAAACTGGAACAGTCTACAAAGTGTAGGAAAAGAAAAGAAAAGAAACTATATAGGCACTCTGTAAACCATCTTCATATTATAAAGCATACCTTGAACAAATCTTAAATTTATCGTATCCAGTATATTGTTTGTTTAAAACATAACTTTTATTAAAATATACAAAAAAATCAAAACAAAGGAAAAACTTAAAATAAAAAAGTGTAATGTGCAGTATTTACATATGCATCAAATTAACTCCCCCACACAAAACCTGTTGATGAAGAGTTAAATGCCCATTTATCTCATTTTCTAAAATTGGTCACTCAAAATAAGGTAACATATATCAGGGAGAATTATTAATGTAAGCTGTCACTTATCATTCTCACCCTCCTTAAAGGAACAGTCAATCTCTCTCCTTAAAGGAACAATCGATCTGGAGAAGTGGGCATATCTATAATCAACATTAAAGCCACCCTAGTAACAAAAACATATATCAGGTGTTCTTATATTTCAAACACTTAGATGGCAAGGCTATTATCACTGTGCTCAAATAGCTGTATCTGTACATAAGTATCTATACAGCAATATATAAATGTGAGTGCATATACACCATTGTTTTATGGACTCCAGATTTTGAGTGATAAGACACTATTGGCTCCTCCTGTGTTTTTTTTTTTGTTTTTTGGGTGTACACATTTTAATCCTTCATTGAAGTGGAGGTCTTTGGAAGAGCGGACGATTGCCTAGTGTAAAAGGCAAAGAGAGCTTTGTAAGGGACAGCTTGAAGATCCCTAAGCTGTGACTGCTGGCTCACACAAGTGTCAGTCCAGCACATTGTTATGTGAGTATGGTCCAATTGGTGGAGGTATGGTGATTTGAATATGTTACAATATCGCACAAAGACGCGCCACTGTTTTCTTTTTCTATTCTGCAATATCAGATGGAAAGATATTATTATTTAATGAGATCTGGTTTGAATACCTACTATAAAATGTTGTCTGCCTGGGTAGAATTGATGGTAAATGATTAGAATAATTATATTGAGATCCCTCTACCGCATGCATGAATAATATCTATTAGGTTTCTGACTCCCCCTACTGGGAACAATGGTGGTGGTTGGGGGGTGAGAGGAATCTAAGAGAGAAAAAGGAAGCTGCACAATAATATGTATATTAATTTATGCTTTGTTTGGGTGAAGTTGAAATAGTCTATTTAACATGAGATTGAATGTGATTGGTTAATTCTGAACGCAGCCACACTGCCAGTTATAAGAGGGTGTGTACACCTATACAACCAGGGTATTGTGAGTTTTTTTATTTTTTCCCCCTCAACGATTTCAGTTTGTTTTGCAATTGAATTGTTCAAGTTATAGGTCACATTAAAGATGGAAAAAGTTCTGACATGATTTATCTTTGTCTCATTCTTTAACATCACAAGAATCTGGCATTTTAAGAGGGGTGTGTCGATTTTTTTTATATCCACTGTATGTGGTAATAATATAAGAAGAAAGTCTGTATGGAGATTGGATTGTGATTTCGTTGTTCTGTATGAGAACATTTTTGAATAAAATATTAAGTAAAAAAAAATCAAGCATACCATTCACCAGCTGGTTGATATTTATGTTTTTATTAAAAGAATCATTAGCAATGCTCTTCTTTAGTAACTGTAATAGTTGACGTATCTCACGGATTCATAGTTACATAGTTGCATAATAAATAAGGTTGAAAAAACACATATCCATCAAGGTCAACCTTTGCCACAGTATAGCCCAGAAAATGAACGTTACAAAATCCTTCCCAAATCCAAGCTGTGTGCGAAACAGTGCATTGGAGACCTCTCTAGCATTCAAGAGGTTAAAGGGATAGAAATGCTTAAAATGTAAAAAAAAATATGTTGTAGGGTTTATCCCCCTGAGTAAAACAAGAGTACTCCCACTGCTGAAAGGTGTTTCGTTCAAAAGTTATTAATTTTCAAAGTTGAATTTTTTAGGTGCAATATCACAGTGGCCTGAAATTGTACAGTGACGCTGTTGCTACACTGTCCTATGGAGATTTATGGTCCCGGGACCAGAGCTGTCCATAGGATTGTGTAGCAACAGCACCACTGTACAATTTCAGGCCACTGTGATATTGCACCTAAAAAATTCAAGTTTGAAAATTTATAACTTTTGAATGAAACACCTTTCAGCAGTGGGAGTACACTTGTTTTACTTAGGGGGATAAACCCTACAACATTATTTTTTACATTTTAAGTATTACTATCCCTTTAAAAAGCTCTATTCCTCAATATTTTACTATGTATAAATATCTTCTGCCTGAAATAAAATACTCTAATACTACTTCAGGACCGGATGTCTATTTAAATGATTTGCTAAACACCTCCATATGCATCCTCCTTACTGCTTTTACTCGATGTCTGAGATGCACTCAATCATCTCACTTTCAGGAATTACAATATTGATTGCTTCATAGAGCTTGTGTCCCGCCCTCCTTGGCCCACAGGCTAGGCCTAACAACCTCATTGTAATGGTTTAGTAGGATACTCAGACCAGCAGGTTAGAATAAAACACAGTTTTATTAAAAGACAAGAAAGACTGCCATCTATAGGCAATACAGAATAACTGAAATGAACAGAAAAGTACAGATGCCCTCTCAGGCCCAGTATACAGAGAAATAAATATATACTGTCACAGGACAGGCATAAGTAACATACAGGGTACTCAATGGTTAAAGTACATAGAAATCAATCTCTGTTGTGGTGTGTTTGACACACCCATAAGATGGTAAAGGAGCGATAAGTGGTGCTGGATGAGAAAACACCAGTAATAGAGCAGGGCAGAGACTACTGCTTATGCTGAGCAGGGAACTGAGGCCAAAATACTCTGCAAGAGCTTAATGAGCTAGAGCCACTAGCACCCCAGCCGTGGCATGAACGGAGAGCAAGTGCACTGCAAGAGCTGAGGATAATAGAGCCAATAGCCCCCACGGGCATTGTAATGGAGACCAATTACACTGCAAGAGCTTAGCTGTATAGAGCCAATGGCACCCACCCGGTGCGTTTAACGGAGACTAAGGACACTGTGAGAGCTGAGGATAATAGAGCCAATAGCCCCCACGGGCATTGTAACGGAGACCAATTACACTGCAAGAGCTTAGCTGTATGGAGCCAATGGCACCCCCATGGGCGCTGTAACGGAGACCAACTACACTGCAAGTGCTTAGCTGGATAGAGCCAATGGAACCCCCACGGGCGCTGTACGGAGACCCAAGGCTCAGCAAGTGTAGCGGAAGGCTCAGGGTAGCGGAAGCAACGGCTCTGCAGGTGTTAACGGAGGCTCAGTGAACGGAGATAACTGCTCTGCAAGTGTTAACATAGGCTCAGTGAATGGAGACAACTGCTCTGCAAGTGTTAATGGAAGGCACAGTGCTCTGTAAGAGTAAACGGAGGCCCAGAGTAACGGAGGCAGCAGGCTCAGCAAGAGTAAACGGAAAGGCCCAGTACACAGGAGGCAACGACACTGTCAGCCCTGCCACAAGCACAGCGGAAGTCAGAATGTCGCCCAGGCGACTCTGGAACAGCACACAGCAGGAACACAGGCAGGGTCAGCAACGTAGCCGGGTCAGGTCACGGAGCAGGAACGTCAGCCAGGCTGGGTCAAATCACAGAGCAGGATCGTCAGACAAGCCGGGTCAAATCACAGAGCAGGAACTAAGGAGCGTAGTCAGACAGGCCAAGTCAGTACACAGGAAGCAGGAACACTGGAACACAGCTACACAGCAACACTGGCTCAGGAACACCACGAAAGGGCACCTGACAGGTGCCAAAGGCCGGGTATAAAAAGGCCATACTGGGCGGGCCAAACAAGCTCAGCCAATGGGAGCGCACCACAGCAAAGAGTGACAGAGGAAGATCACGGACACCGTGATACTCATTCACATGCCCTAAGTCCCACAATCCTAATGCCTCATTACTACACATATTCTGGCAGTGTCCATGCATCTCACTTTTCTGAACGGCAAACACCCCACATATACAAAACACCATGAATATCTCTATACAAACTTCTACCCCTCTTTAATTTTAGGCATCTACAATACTATGATATCACTACACCGCAGCACAGAAACACTTCTAGATATCCTTATCTTGGTGGCGCTGAATTGTATGTTGAATGCCTGGACTTCATCTGACCCCATTTTATTAGTCTCTATTGGTTTTCTATCACACAAAACAAAGAAATAGAAGGGGAAAAATTTTTCGGAGGCGGCAGGGGAGAATGGAGAAGGGGGGGTCTTTTTTGCTAGATACCGGTGGATTGCTCAGGGCGATCTTGTCAACATACAAGACAGGCCATTATAGTGAGGATACATCTTTCTGCACAATGACTTCACTTTCCTTGTCTACCGTTCAAGGTGGGGAAGGCACGGGTCCTGTAGGTGGGGGGGCTCATGGGGGGGATAGTTAGGGAATAGAGTTACGATAAGTGTTTAAGAGACAGCTCTACCACCAGCGAACATGGCTTTAGGACCTACTGGGGGGCAGTGGGGAGTCTGGGGCCTGCCCACACGGCCAGGGAGGGAGTGGAGATGGCCATGGGGTGGGCTCCTTTTCGGCACTACTGAGTTGCCCGGTTTACCCCAGAGGGATAGTATGGGGGATATTGCTTTGCAACATTTGTAACAGTTGCAACATCCAAAGGCTTTGACGTGAATAACCCATTTGTGGAAACGAGCACATTG
Organism: Rhinophrynus dorsalis; assembly: GCA_037306005.1. Classification (NCBI taxonomy): domain Eukaryota; kingdom Metazoa; phylum Chordata; class Amphibia; order Anura; family Rhinophrynidae; genus Rhinophrynus; species Rhinophrynus dorsalis. The sequence continues at coordinate 301,262,101 of CM074721.1, forward strand.
ATGAATTGTAAGGACATTTATGTAAGACTGGGATCTATCTAATTGGCTGCAGCATACATGTATATGTATCTTTCCTCCTGTTTGCCTCTTTTTATTATCACTGTCAGGGCTATGTTCTTGATTCTAATACCTGAAAATTTAAATTAAAAAGTTTTACAAAAAAAAGCCCCTATTCTAGTGCTTGGGAATTTAAACATTTTAATTGTTAGTGTCTATGGTGCATTGTTTTTCTAGGTCTCAATCTCTTAACCATTTGAGTATCAGACGTGTTTGTACAGCATTACATCTCTCTTCTGGAGTTCAGAGGGTTATGTACATGTTGACCATATATGAATGTTTTGCCTCTGTATATATCATTGTACTTACATGCTTATTTCAATAAATCTTTTTATAAAACAAAAAAAAAGTCTAATGCAACAATATCCTTAACACCTGGGTGCTGGATCTGATTATTATGGAAGCCAAGTAGAGCTTCCAGAGTAAAGCTTCAACAATAGTTCTGTTATTTAACATTTTAATTTTATACATATTTTTTATTGCAGCAGTGAAATAAGCTAAAATAGTTGATTCCTAAGTGTAAATCTTTTCAAACCCTGCAAGTTTTGTAGTTTCCACTGGTATTGTAGCTTCACTTCAGTTATAATCTCTGCGATATATTTCAGTTGTAAACTCTGTGGGATAACAGATGACCTAAAGCTACATATATGATACCACATAGCACTGAATCAACATTGGCATTGTAACTCTATCACTCTATCACTAGTGTAGTTCAAATGCAGTTGTAAGCTCTGTGGTATCACTTGTCTTATTTCACAGAATGAATGCCAAATATACAATTAGCATAAAATTAGAATAAAAGGAGGTAGGCTGGAGAGATAACTGGGAGACGGGAAATGTGGGTCAGTCTGTTCTTGGTCACTGCTTTTATATTATAACTAGTTGAAGAGCCCATTACATGGGCCACAGCGCCACTGCCAGCCGGTCGCGGGGCAATCATGCGCAGTAGAGACTGCCCGCTCCGCGGCTGATACAGAGCAGGATGCTTCGAAAGAGCGACCAGCTCTGTATCAGCTGCATCGCTGGCAGTCTCTACTGAGCATTACTGCAGCAAGAGCAGCAGTCTCTACTGCGCATGACTGCGGTGTTACACATGTTTTAGCGAATTATTATATAGGATGTCTAGGGGGGATGGGGCGACTGCTCTGAAATTGTATTGCTGGGGATGGGGTTATGGGCCCTGCTTCCATGCAGCACTGTCAGGCTGAAGTACTAAGAATGTGGTACAGTTATAGAACGAACCAATGCTACCATAGGTGAAAAGTACAAATTCCTAAAATTCACATTGATCTAAATGGGATTTAAAATCCTTTGATTGCCAGACAGTTCCCTAAAGTATTGAGACATAATGCTTTGGAGACCTTTTCAGCAGCTAGTGGATTAAGCCTTTGAGTGCCAGTGAGGTATCTAACGCATTGCTTTGCTACGCATTGGATACCTCTCTGGTACTCAGTGAGTTAACACCCACTATTTAAGATGATAATTTTCATTTGTTCCTCATGGTACAGCTGGTTTTCTCCAGAATCTCACCACTTCTCTTTAGTATATCCAAGCTTGTGTTTGTGAAGAGGGCACTTGGGGGAAGGGGGAGGTGCACTTATGTTGTACTGTATGAGGGCACTGTCATATGCTGTTATATATGTTGGGAGGGCCGGTCCTTATATTTTATTGTATATGGGGGTGGCACTATTTTTACTCTGCGTAGACTGGCAGGCACTGCTCTAATATCATCCTTTCTGTTACTTTGTAGTGTTGGACTCCCTTCTCTCATGCAATGGTTGTTTAATCTCTAAGCTGTCAGAGAACTTGTTCTTAACTGCTGAATAATGCACATCCCCATTTACCTACAGTATCCTGAACCCCTTCTCTGCTAGATCCAATTAATTGTATCCTGCCTTTATTGCACGTGTAAATTATGTAATGCTAGATGCCTGTGAAATGTAATACACTGCTTCTTTTTGCCTAGGGTAGAGGTAGCAGGATACTAGCAGCTGCTAATGAATTATACTTGCTTTCGTGTTTATTGTATTTAGTTCTGTTTACTATTTGCTTACATCTCCAAAGTTTCCCAGAGCTGCTCATGCCAAACTATGCCAATCTATTTAATTTACAACAGTGCACACAATGAAAGTGGGGAGGCATTCATTAACAGTGATTGCAGGGGTGGTAGTATTTATTAATAATAAGAGAAACGGATATTTAGTTATCCTTATCAATGGTATTACTGTAACATAGGAACATAGTTGATGAGGCTGAAAAAGACATGGACATGTAGTTGATCAGTGACCTGTGCCCTGAAAGACTGAGTTTGGATACTTGCTGGAAAAATAGAATAAGTATATTGTGTGTGGTGTAGTGTGGTAAAGGAGAGGTTAAAAAACAAATCTCTGGGTTTTGTTTTCCCTCTCTTTGCTGTGAGACAAGCAAATAATTGAAGTCTGGTGTGGTGGGAGTGACTAATTGCTGTGTTTGTAATTGGTAGATTCCTGGCTTAAGAGTGTGTTTGGTGTTTTATTGGTATTTTATTAAAGTTTAAAAAAAAATTGTGTAGGTATTGCAAGAGTTAAAAAAAATGTTTACTGGGTTTTTCTCTGGCCTGTGTGATTAGGGCTGATTGCTAAGGGATTTCCCCTGACTGCTAGTTACTATAAATACAGTCCATTAGCTCTGTGAGACTGCTATTACAAGTGACTGGTTCCAGGTGAAGAGTTAGAAGGAATCTGGAGTTAGAATAGAAGCAGGAGTTGGAAATAAGCAGAGCTCTGAGGTGACTAACATTTCAAAGGATTTATTGCATTCATATTTAAGGTTGGTTACTTACCATATAGTGTGCATTAGAGGGTAATATAAAGCTATTTGAATTGTAAAACCAAGCATGAGTGATAGCAGGTTAGCCAATCACACGCAGTGCACATCTTGTCACATGTTTGAACACTTGGAGCAATCGTTCCAGGGGTCATACCGCTGTGCCAAGTGTGAGCATATTTTCTCTTTAGAGTCTAAGATACTGGATTTGGAGAGAAATATTGCAACATTGCGAGACATTGGAAACCTGGAAAGGAGTTTAGAACTCACAGAGCAGGTAGTATGTGTGGTTACTGGTGAAGAGGGTGGAGTTGTAGATGAGGAGCGACAGGTAGGCAGCTGGGTAACAGTAAGGACGGGAGATGGTGGGCAGAGGAAGAGGAAGGCCAGTTCTGAGTTGACTCAGTCCAACAGATTTGCAAGATTATGTGAGGATGTTGATGAGAATTGCTCAGAATTGGCAACACTGGAGAGGGCTGATTCCTCTAGCAGCCAGGGGAACAGTCCACCTTCCAGGCTAGATGGGATGCAGAGCAGGCAGAAACCAAGGCAGGTGGTGGTAATAGGGGACTCTATTATTAGGAGGGTAGATAGGGTAATCTGCCACCAAACGTGAATGCCAAACAGTATGCTGTCTCCCAGGTGCTCGGGTTCAGCATGTTGCAGAAAGGGCTGACAGATTATTGGGAGGGGCTGGAAGTGATCCAGCTGTCTTGGTACATATTGGAACCAATGACAAAACTGGAGGAAGATGGAGGTCCCTAAAGAATGATTTCAGGGATTTAGGGTGCAAGCTCAAGGCAAGGACCTCTAAGGTAGTATTTTCTGAAATACTACCTGTGCCATGCTCCAGTGCAGGTAGGCAGAGGGAGCTCAGGGAGCTTAATGCATGGCTCAAGCAATGGTGTAGGAAGGAGGGTTTTGGGTTTTTAGAACACTGGGGGTGAGAAGTGGATCAGCACAATCAAAAAAAGGAAAAAGCACAAAAGAAAGAAAAAATAAAAAATGATAATAATGTACTAAGTGTAATATTGAGATGAACCAATGGGATACAGAGAGTATCAAAAAAATACACTGAAAAGACCAAAAATAGGATATAATGTGCTAAGTGGAATATTAAAATGAACAAATGGGATACAAAAAAGTATCAAAAAGTACACAGTAAAGACCAAAAATAGGATATAAAGCAGGTCTAAGAAATGAACTAATAGACCTCTATCAATCTACAGCGTATGAAGTAGGCACATGTGTAAAATAAATACAATATAAGTATCAGTGGTCAGCACATATATTGAATGCATAAAATACAAAGCAAATAGACATATAAAAGTGGTAGAGCAAATATGTCCTTACAAGAAAAATAAATGGTAGCTTGCTGGAGAATAAATCAGTAACACATGAATAGTATAGGAGTGGTACAGATGTACCCTTACTTGATATGTGCTTGATAGAGAGCCCATAGGATAGAGAAGATCAGACTTGGTTTCCGATGTCAAACGGAGGAAAATCTCCCGTCTGGGACTTGATGGGTCTGGGTCTTCCGTCCATATGCCCGTTCCTGTAGTGACACCGGATATGCGATGTGCAGCAGTCCCAAAGGTAAGTTTCACGCTGTATTCAGTCACTCAAAGCGATGCTTCGCAATGCACAGGAGTGCTGGAGATAAGTCGATGCCGTGGAGGTGGAGCTATGGTATCCGTATCACTCCACGCGAACTGCTGGTGCAGTCAAACGGTGCTCCGCAATGTGCTGGAGCCCCAGAGCCGTGTAGATGTCACAGAGATCGGGCTGTAATGCCCGTGTGCAGTAATGTCTATACGTGATGCAGTATAACACTAAGAACTGGTGCCAAATACTCAGGAGAAAAGTAGTATAGTAGGTACAGTTAATCCATCGATATCCAATGCGTTTTGGCACTATAATGTCACACAGAAATGGTATCCAATATTAAGGTAAGAGAATATTTGGGAAACAGTGATCACAACATGGTTACATTTGAGATCAGTCTGGCAAAGCAAAAATGTATAGGTTCAACCAAAACTCTTAATTTTAAAAAAGCTAACTTCAAATTGTTAAGGGCTTCAATGTAACACATAGACTGGGATATTTTATTTAAAGGCAAAAATACTGTGGAAAAATGGTCAGAATTCAAATTTAGGTTGCAGAAATGTACCCAACAGTATATACCGATGGGGAACAATTGCAAAAGAAGTCACAGCCAATGTAGTTAACTGCACATGTAAAGAAGGAAATGGCAAGGAAAAAAAACGCATTCAAATTATTTAAGTCTGAAGGAACTGAACAATCTTTCTTAAAATACAGGGAGTGCAACAAAGATTGCAAAAAGGCAATTAGGGTAGCAAAAATAGATAATGAAACTCGAATTGCAAGGGAAAGCAAGACTAATCCAAAAAAGTTTTTCAAATCTATAAATAGCAAAAAACTTAAGAGGGAGTGCATTGGACCATTCAAAAATGAGATGGGTGAGTTGGTTAGTGAGGATAAGGAAAAGGCCGATGTTTTAAACACTTTCTTTGCATCAGTATATACAAGGGAGCAAGGAATGGTAGAAGAGCCTCCGCAAGTAACATATAAAACAATACAATTAATAGATATTGGGTTAACTCAAGGAGATGTCATGGGAAGACTGAACAAAATTAAGACCGACAAAGCACCGGGTCCTGATGGTATACATCCAAGGGTTCTTCAGGAACTTAGTGCAGTGTTAGCAAAACCCCTATATTTACTCTTTAAAGATTCTATTACCACAGGCTCAGTGCCACAGGATTGGCGAAGAGCTAACATAGTGCCTCTATTTAAGAAGGGAACTAAAACAGAACCTGGGAATTATAGACCAGTGAGTTTGACCTCTGTAGTGGGAAAACTGTTAGAAGGGATAATAAGGGACTATATTCAGGATTACAACACAAAAAATAAAATCATTAGCACGAATCAACATGGTTTTATGAAGAATAGATCATGCCAAACTAATCTTTTCAGCTTCTATGAGGAGGTAAGCAGCAACCTTGACAATGGTAAGGCAGTAGATGTAGTATATCTAGACTTTGCAAAGGCATTTGATACAGTGCCACACAGAAGGCTGGTGTATAAAATAAGGAAATTGGGGCTAGGAGATAACCTTTGCAATTGGATACAAAACTGGCTGAAGGATAGGGAACAGTGTGTGGTTGTAAACGGAAAATTCTCCAGTACAGTTAAAGTGGAGTGTGGAGTACCTCAGGGTTCAGTATTAGGTCTGCTGCTTTTTAACATGTTTATAAATGACCTGGAAATAGATATAGAAAGCAAAATATCAATATTTGCAGTTGATACTAAATTTTGCAAAGTCATTAATTCAGAACAGGATATTTTCTCTCTACAGAGGGACTTACATACAATGTCAGATTGGGCAAACATGTGGAATATGAAGTTTAATGTGGGGAAGTGTAAAGTCATGCATTTGGGAGGAAACAATCCCAAGGCTACTTATAAACTTAATGGAATAATTTTAGGTGACTCATTGCTAGAAAAAGACCTGGGTATCCTTGTCAACTACAAACTTGGAAACAGTGACCAGTGTCAAACAGCAGTAGCAAAGGCAAACAAAGTCCTGTCTTGCATAAAAAGAGGTATCGAAGCAAGAGTGGATAACATTATTTTGCCATTATACAAATCATTGGTAAGACCTCACCTTGAGTATGCAGTGCAATTTTGGGCACCGGTTCTGAAAAAAGATATAGTAGAACTAGAGAGGGTACAGCGGAGAGCAACAAAATTAATTAAGGGAATGGAGGACTTGACATATGAGGAACGACTAAACAAATTGGTTTATTTACTCTAGAGAAAAGACGACTAAGAGGAGACCTTTTCACATTGTACAAGTATATGAGAGGTCAATACAAGGATCTCTGCGGTGAGCTATTTATTCCAAGGCCTGATCAGGTGACCAGGGGACACCCCTTGAGATTAGAGGAAAGGAGGTTTAAACTTCAGCAGAGGAAGGGGTTTTTTTACGGTAAGGTCTGTCAAATTGTGGAATTCATTGCCCAGGGAGGTAGTTATGGCAGATACAATGGATACATTTAAGAGAAGATTAGATACATTTCTTTCAAAATGGAACATACAGAGTTATACTGTTTATCAGTAGGCTGATCAGGAAGGTCTGATAAAGACTAAATTAATTGGTAGCAGGAAAGCTCTAAAATTCTCAGTTACTGAGGTATGAGGCGAAGGTTGAACTTGATGTCTTTTTTCAACCTAATTTACTATGTTAATATGTTACTATGTTACTATGTAATGGACCAAAGTCCGTTACTGGAAACCCTCTCTGGGCATATGGATTTGCAGCCCATTATCACAGACTATGGAGAACTTTGAGACATTATAATAAGAGGACGGCTGTGCCAAAAAGACTAAAATCAAAGCCTGGCTTGCTCTAAAGGGACTGGGTAATACACTGTCCTGTGTTAATTCTGGGCCTACAATCCTGCCTGGGCAGTTAGGGGCTACTTATTTTTGTTTGTGCCATGATACTTCTGAGTTGTGTGGTATCACTGTCTGTGTGATGGGATTAGTCTGGGGTTCTGACTGCATGTAACACCTGGTTCCATTGTACTGTGGTGGTGATTATATCAATCATACTGCCTTTGTTCAGATGGGTACAGTACCCCAGGGGGTCCCATGGTATTGCAAGCCCTCCCCCAACAGTCCATTGTGTCATGTCTCTACCATTTTCTGTTTCCTATTGTATCTATTGAATCATTGTCCACCTAATTTAGTCATGTCTGGCCCCATTGTGTCATGTCTCCACCATTTGCTGTTTCCATTTGTATTTATTGAATTGTATTATGTTGCCATTTGTTGCCATGTTGGGAAATTCCCAAAATGTTATATAAAAACCCCTGTGTTGTTGAATAAAGATTTCTGTTCTGTTCAACATCTTCACCAGTGACATCCCGACAGATCTGCACAAGACCGACCTGGCACTGTATGCGGACGATGTTGCAATCATCCCCCAGTCATTCAGTGAAAAGGAAGTGGTGAAAAATCTGCAAGCATCATTGGATACCATCTCAACCTGGTACAGCGACTGGCGGATTGAACTCAACATCAGCAAGACAACTGCAACACTGTTCACCAGAAAGAAGATCAAGGAGCACCCGCACATCAGTCTTAATGGGGAGACCATCAAGTGGGAGAGCAGCAGCCGCTACCTCAGTGTGACCCTGGACAGCAAACTCAACTGGGGAAGCCATATTGAGATTACTCAGCAGAAGGCAACAGGAAAGATGGCAGCACTGTACCCACTCCTGAAGACCAAGTCCATGCCACTCCGGACAAAGATCAACGTCTACAAGGCAATCATCAGACCTACCCTGACGTATGCCTCCCCAGCATGGATCACTTGCCATTAGCGACACCGGAAGAGTCTTCAGGTAGTCCAGAACAAGGCCCTGCGGATATCGTCTGGAGCTCCAAGATTCGTAAGGACAGCTGACCTTCACAGGGAGCTGGACATCGAGATGTTGGACGAACATCTAGCGAAGCTGAGTAAGAACTTCTGCCAAGGACTGGATCAGAACCCGAACCCTCTGATCAGAAGACTCACTGCCACCACTGCAAACCCCTTCGACCGCTACCCGCGGCCCTTCACAGCGAAGACCCTGTGAAACCAACCCAACTGTGACAAGTCAACACAGACCAAGAAGAATCCAAACCTGCGACTTCAAACCCAACCCAAGAAGATGGAGTAGTGAGGCTCAAGCCTCGGTATCCAAAAATCACTGCTGATGGATAAAATCTATCAGCAAGAAGAAGATGACGACAGAATAAAGAGTTAGTCATTTGGAACTAAGAAGGAGTACAGAGTCTTCATTCCTGAATGGTTTAAAGAGTCCATTTTGACTCCCATTCAGGAGCCCTATGTTCCAGTGTTCCAGCCAGCCAGTTATCCTGTTTCACCGGACAGGCTACCCATTTGCAGCCGCATCTAGGAGAGAGAGACCCAGAATGACAGCTAAGGATAACCCGGAGTCCTTAGCTTCCATTACACGTACCTCTTACCAGCCCAAGAAAAAAGATATACCACTGGTATGATTTGAATACCATAGGGGGTGCCAGGAGAGTTAAACCACACCTATCGCTTTTCTTTTCAAAGATTACAGATTTAGGGAAAAAGTAGAAAAGGCATATTGTTTTGGAAACTAGACAACCAGCTGAATCAAATACGTAGTCACTTGCCATTTTACTTATAGGCAGGTAAGCACTTTTTTTTCCAAAAGGTGGTGCTATAGCAAAACTTTTTTTTAACATTTACAGCACTTCAAAATTTTTGAAACCATACCATTTCCTATAGTAATCCACATGTACAGCCAGACCAAGAAAAATGTTACCTCATTAGCATGGTTTGACATACTGTTGAGGTGTCAGGAGCACTAAACTACACCCATCCTTTACCATGCACTTCTATAGATAAATATAAATTAAATGGCAGAATACATTTGTTTAAATTAGTGTTAAACTCTAAGTAAAACGCATAAAAGCCAAGAAAACAGATTAAGTTCTTCAGAGTTATCTACAAGCCATGTACTATGTTGATGATCTCACATATGACATCACAGATTACCTAAATTTCATAAATCCATTTGTGTGTCAGTCTTTTTGATTGTGGAATTTGGTGCAATATCAGCACTTCATAGCAAAGTGAGATTTTAGTGGTTCATTGGTTTGGATTAATGTTATTACAGGATGATTAGATACATTGCTAGTAGGGCAGTGTTTTATGACGTGTCAGTGCAGAATGAGGATATGTGGTGTGGTAAGGAAAGGCTTTTTGGCGTGCTGCCAGCATTTTATTTCAGTGTTTTTGGCTCTTGATATGTGATGGCAATAGGCTACAGTTGTAGAGATACAGTTCAGGTAGAGCAGGGTTTTAGTATAGCATTGCTGCTCTCTGATGTGTATTTGCAGGGTCATTTGTATTATCCCTGCAAATATATCATGTGTAATGGATACCTTTCTTTGTCAGACCAGTTTTGAGAATTATGACAGTTGGTTTCAAAACATTTAGGATGTTGATACATCAAAATATCTGACTGCCTTTTGGAATCAGGAATTAATTTTTACCCACTTGGGCTTATTTGACAATATCTTAAATAGATTTTTTTTTTTTTTTTTGCTTTCATAGTAAATTTTTTAACATAGTAAATTAGGTTAAAAAAGACACAAGTCCATCAAGTTCAACCTTCGCCTCATATCCCAGTAACTGAGAATTTTATAGCTTTCCTGCTACCAATTAATTTAGTCTTTATCAGACCTTCCTGATCAGCCTACTGATAAACAGTATAACTCTGTATGTTCCCTTTTGAAAGAAATGTATCTAATCTTCTCTTAAATGTATCCATTGTATCTGCCATACCTACGTGGGCAATGAATTCCACAATTTGACAGACCTTACCGTAAAAAAACCTTTCCTCTGCTGAAGTTTAAACCTCCTTTCCTCTAATCTCAAGGGGTGTCCCCTGGTCACCTGATCAGGCCTTGGAAAAAATAGCTCACCGCAGAGATCCTTGTATTGACCTCTCATATACTTGTACAATGTGAAAAGGTCTCCTCTTAGTTGTCTTTTCTCTAGAGTAAATAAACCAAGTTTGTTTAGTCGTTCCTCATATGTCAAGTCCTCCATTACCTTAATTAATTTTGTTGCTCTCCACTGTACCTTCTCTAGTTCTATTATATCTTTTTTCAGAACCGGTGCCCAAAATTGCACTGCATACTCACGGTGAGGTCTTACCAATGATTTGTATAATGGCAAAATAATGTTATCCACTCTTGCTTCGATACCTCTTTTTATGCAAGACAGGACTTTGTTTGCCTTTGCTACTGCTGTTTGACACTGGTCACTGTTTCCAAGTTTGTAGTTGACAAGGATACCCAGATCTTTTTCTAGCAATGAGTCACCTAAAATTATTCCATTAAGTTTATAAGTAGCCTTGGGATTGTTTCCTCCCAAATGCATGACTTTACACTTCCCCACATTAAACTTCATATTCCACATGTTTGCCCAATCTGACATTGTATGTAAGTCCCTCTGTAGAGAGAAAATATCCTGTTCTGAATTAATGACTTTGCATAATTTAGTATCATCTGCAAATATTGATATTTTGCTTTCTATATCTATTTCCAGGTCATTTATAAACATGTTAAAAAGCAACGGACCTAATACTGAACCCTGAGGTACTCCACTCTCCACTTTAACTATACTGGAGAATTTTCCATTTACAACCACACACTGTTCCCTATCCTTCAGCCAGTTTTGTATCCAATTGCAAAGGTTATCTCCTAGCCCCAATTTCCTTATTTTATACACCAGCCTTCTGTGTGGCACTGTATCAAATGCCTTTGCAAAGTCTAGATATACTACATATACTGCCTTGCCATTGTCAAGGTTGCTGCTTACCTCCTCATAGAAGCTGAAAAGATTAGTTTGGCATGATATATTCTTCATAAAACCATGTTGATTCGTGCTAATGATTTTATTTTTTGTGTTGTAATCCTGAATATAGTCCCTTATTATCCCTTCTAGTAGTTTTCCCACTACAGAGGTCAAACTCAGTACATTAGGAATTTCCACGGTCTTCAAAGACTTAAGTATCTTTGAAGTGATGGACATGTAAGAAAACTGAACAATTTTAACCTTAGGGCTACCTACTGGAAACATTAATGCTCAGTACCCTTGAGGTAAAAAGCATAGTGACCCCTCATATGATATGGTTAGTTTCCAAAATATTATGTTTGTCTACATATTCTCACTGTATGTGACTGTTAGGACCACTTTAGTGCAGGAAGGTAATCTTAAAAAACGGAAAGTGGTAGGTTTAGTTTGGTGCTTCTCGTACCACCTGCTGTATGTCAACCCACATCAATGAGATACAGTTTTTCATAAGCTTGCAACAGGTCCTGTAGGAAATTCCAAGGTTTTCAAATATCTTAGTACCTTTGAAGTGGTGGAAGTGGAAAAAAAATAGACATTTCCCATAGCACCACCTACTGGAAACATTTGTGCACACCAGACTAAGGGTAAAAAGGCAAATGAGCCCTCATTTGATGCAAATGGTTGTCTTTGTTCCAAAGTGGTATGCTTTTTCTACTTTTTTATCATATATAGTTTCTGCACCATTTTAGAACAGGTTGAAAATATTTGAAGACTGTAAGAGAAACAACAGATTTTGGTAATGGTAGTTTGTGCTTTCGGCAGCCCCCATGGCAGGGGATGCTCAAACCTGTCCTTGAGTCCTGCCAACAGGGTATGTTATCACATTAATCTCAATTAAACACAACTGATTGTTGTTGACACAGGCAGATTCTTCAGCATTATTGAACCACTGATTCACCTGTATTGATACAAGGAGATCCTGAAAACCTGCACCGCTGGAAAGGGTTAGGGTAGGTTTTTGCTCCCATGCCCTGTGATATGCCAGCATATACCACTGGAGTACAATTTTATTCAGGAGGCCTCCCGCTGCCTAACCTAATATGATATCCCACTGCATTGAATGATTTCAGTAAATCTGAAAGAGTGTAAGTAGGAAATAAAACCATTTTACTTTTTGCAATAGCACCATATCCTGGAGATGACATGCAATGTGTGCCTGAAATGCAGAATGGTGGAAAATGGAAATGTATTACATTTTTAATTTTTGTAGAAAGGCCTCACCTAAAAACATCAATTTTGGTGTTTTAGTAAGGCATGCAGTTAATTCTGAACTTGGAACCATATGTATGAATGAATGGGATCTGCTGAAATGATTTATGACTTGTGTGGTTTGTTCACAAAAATTACCAATTTAATTTGACTGTAAACTACAACAAAAAGTGTGAAGATATGCTTAGTACTGGGGTTGAAAAAGTGTATCCACTCTCGGTTTGACTCCTGGCTCTGGCTGACTACCCGCTCCGGTTTCACCTTTGGCTTTGGCTGACTACCCACTCCTTATTGACCTGGCTCCGGCTGACCTCGATCCTCAATACCCGTGGCCTACTGTCTCTGCTTACGCTCCCTCATTCGAGTGGTGCTCAGTTTGTGTCAGTCCATGCCACTGGCATTCTCACTATCTCCGCTCTGTGCCACTGGGTACCCTAACATGCTAGCGCCTCAGGTCACCACTGCCTGTTAGACTACCCTATCGTTCTAGGGAGTTCCAGTCACCACCGCCTGTTAGACTACCCTAGCGTTCTAGGGAGTTCCAGTCACCATAGCCTGTTCGGCTACCCTAGCATTCTAGGGAGTCTCAGTCATCATTACCTGTTCCACTACCCTAGTGTTCTAGGGAGTCTCAGTCACCATTGCCTGATCCACTACCCTAGCGTTCTAGGGAGTCTCAGTCACCACTGCCTGTTGGGTTACCCTAGCTTTCTAGGGAATACCAGTTACAGTTGTCTGTTGGTTTACCCTAACGTTCTAGGGAATATCAGTTCCTGCTGCCTGTTGGTTTACCCTAGCGTTCTAGGGAATATCAGTTACCGCTGCCTGTTGGTCTACCCTAGCATTATAGGGAGTGCTATCTCTGAGCTCAACCACTTTAAGATATCGGGTGTATTTCTCTCTGTTCCCAGGGGCTTTACAGCTGCTCCTGTACTAGCAGCTACTACCATCACTGCTACTAGCAAGTGCCTTCAGTCAGAGTGGTATTTCAACTATTCAGTCAGGCGATCCTGTGCTTGTTCCTTACCTGCCCAGTGAGGGTTGGGGAAGTGCCCAGACACTGTCCTTACACCTGGTCCAGTGAGGGTTGGGAAAAGTACATTTTATTTCATGCTGATCTATTTCTCAATAAAGATATTCATTTTTAATGTATCTGTACTTGTCAGTGTTGTTATTGCGAAGTCACCCCATGGCAGACTCCAAGAGTGAGAGAGAAAACTTTCCTCTCCAACATCTTAATACACAACTTTTATCTAAAGGTTTCCCATCTTCCCTCAGTCTCTGCAGAGGAAGTTTCAAATTACTGTAAGGATCAAGAGATCTTTCAGGTGTTGGCTGATAGAGAAGAGCACACAACAGGGACTCCCTTGGCACATCCCAGTCCATCATGTTCTGATGACGGATGCCAGCAGCCTCAGCTGGGGGCAATGACACAGTGTTTTCTGGGGTTCATCAGTCAGAGTACAATCAGACCATTGTTCAGTGGTGGCTTACCTGAATTGTCAAGGGGAACCAACTGTTGGTCCCTAGCTTAGCTGGATCTCCAGATCTACTCCTGTGTGGAGGTTGCATTTCAGGCCTTGTCGGCAACACACCTGAAAGGCAGCCTAAATATCCAGGCAGACTACCTGATCAGACACAGACTGATTCAAGGGGAATTTCCCAAATAAGGAGGTCTTTTTTAGGGATCACTCAGTCTTAGGGAGTTCCAGAGATAGACCTAAAGGCTACAAGACAGTACATGAAATGACTGTTGTTTTAGTCCCTGAATCTGAGAGACTGTCACAGTGCAGCAGATGCGGATCTTCAAGTTCAGTTTTCATCTTCTCTCCAATCCCAATCATCTCACTGGTGTTGAAGAAGCTGATTCTGGAGCAAGCAACTGCTATTCTGATCACCCATTCTGGCCCAGGAGAGTCTGGTTCTCGAGCTTCTTACATCTGTCTATAGAAGAACCTGTACAACTTCCTCCTTGGTAATCTCTGATCCACTAGGGACATGTGCCTCATAGCAATGCCGACATGCTAATCCTGATGGCTTGGAAACTGAAAGGACGCTCACATGTCATTTCTTCTTCAGTCATTGAGACTCTAATTCTTAGCAGGAAGGAAGTCACAACATGAAATCTCACCCTTCAATTAGCAGGATCTACTTCTATTCATTATTTTATTCAAATTGAATTTGAGAAGGGTCTCCTGCAACTTTGAAATGACAAGTCTCAGCCATCAGATCCCTAAGAAACTCCTTGGTTGCAGTTAATCTTCTCATAAGCAGATTTTTGAAAGCCATCTACAGAATGAAGCCGTGTATTATTCATCATTTCGCAGAGCAGCCACTTGGAAGATTGTCCTTTAAGGAAGCATCCTTTGGGCAAAAGTTCTTCTGGCAGCAGAATCCTAGTTGCTTTTCTGCTTGTACTTTTTTTTTATATATGTCCAGTTGTGTACTGCCTAGGATGGCCAAGAAAGGCAAAACTCCTACATACCTAGGAATTCCTTTTCATTTTATATGTAAAAGAAGCACACTGGTCTTCCCACCCTAATATATTTTGTTGAGCATAATCTAGTCCCTTGTATTCTTACTTTATGATGAAGCACTGCATGGTGGGGGTGGGAGGTCTTTTAATGGGCTTGGATTAATATGTACTCTGTTCCTATCCTCCAGTGGTGTGCTGCCTTGGGATATACAAGGCAAAGAAATTCCTGGGTAAGTAGGTGTTTCCCACGACGGTACGCTACAATTCCACCCATAGAAATCAATGGAACATCCTAATTCATTTGTTATTCCATAGTATGGGGTGACTGGTAACAAATGTTAAGGGGATACATTTTCTGCCAGTGTTTCTTCTCATACAAAAAACAAGTCTACCGTACCTAACAAATGTTAAAAACCAACATTGCACACAAACAGCACAAAATCCAGTCACACATGCTCCCTGAGGTATCTTCAAAGGACCAACTCACAAATTAACCCTGCAAATGCAAGGGCAAGCCCTGAAAAACCTGGAACCCCCACAGCACTTGCCTAGCTAACAGGAACCCCTAGAGCACCCGTAGGGTGCACAATGCTTTGCAAAGCAAGGGCCTTCACTGTGGAGACCATTAATTGCTGGTGCTGGAGGAGATGCTGAGTAATATGGCCATGTATTCCTCATAAGTGTACATCATGTCCCTTAGTCTGTCCTCCTCAACACCACCCTCAGATGCCTGGACTGACTGTCTAGATATTTGGACATCAGGACCTGCCTTCCTGTGCTGTCAATGGTTGTGTGTGTCCCTCTCCACCACACCTTCTGCATCCACTGCCATCTCTGTATCTGCCTTTTGTGTGACTAGATAACTCTCCACCGTCTTTCTTCTCTCCTTCTCAATCCCTGACCACGGACCCTCTGCTCTCCTACATCCTCTCCTCCACCTTTTACTGCACCTAACAGAATCAATACCAAGCTGTTCACTTTGAAAGACCTTCTAATCTAAACCCCAGGATTAACTGATGTCAGGTATGGTCAGCAACAAATGAAGTATTACACACACACACTTTATTCCAATGCATTTTAATAAACTGTGATTCTTGGAAATATTGCCCATTAAGTTCCCTTTGTCAATAAAAAAAAAGGAATACAAATAAATAAGTAATTTAATGGCTGAATTAATAAATAAATAAATAAATAATGAACTTATTGCTTAGTATTCTCACTAGTGAATTAACCCTTTGAGTGCCAGGTGTGGTACCTGCATACCCCTCTGGCACTCAAAGGGTTAACAGAGAGGAATGGGATGCATGTTATACCTCCTCATGATCCATTTATACTATAACGATACAAGGATCCAGCCTCTCCCTCAAATCTTATCCAAAGAACAGCATAAGAATTTTTACTACTTTCAAAACTGTCACTTGCATACTGGAATGGAATTTGTAATAGGTCAGTAAAGGCATCTTCTGAAAGCTGGTGTCAGGAGTCTCTCGCTCTAATGTTGTAATAGATGCCTGGAAGATAGATAGATAGATTTTAAAATATGTACTTTCACATTTTGTAATAGCCACCCAGGAAATGAGTTTAAGATTTCAGGAATAGTTCTCTTTTCTAGGAAAGTGCAACTTGAAAGTGAAAGCAGATTGCATCGACAGCATGTCATATGGAATGTGAAACTAAACAGAAAGTTGAAAAATGCACCTCTAGTAAATCCCTTAGTGCTAAGGAGTCCTGAACCTTGTTCCACTGACCACTGGTAGGCACAGACCCACACACTTGCTCCCCCAGCCGTGTCCACTAGTAATCACTTATTCACACTTAGACTGCTGATACTGGGGAAGGAGAGGAGCGATATCCATGACATGGAGGGAAGGGACACGTGAGGTTTTACTCTGCTTGCATTAATAAAAGTATTCCCTGCCTGTGTGTGTGCATCTTGTTTGCTGAAGAAAATCCCTCTGGAAATGGATGCAGTGAAGACATACCCCAACATGACTTACTACACCCAATTCCAGCCCAGTGGTATGGCAGTAAATGGGGCCCACAACATTATATATGTATTTTTTAACTTTTGTTTATTGTGTTAAGCAGTCCAGAAGCTATGAATTATTATCAAGTACAGTGGATGTCAACAAGAGTGCTGAAGAAGTTTGGTGTGCCATGGCAACAGGGTTAGGGTGCTCTTTATTTCCTTGAAGAATTTGACAGAAATATTATTGTTCAGTTTCAAATATATATTTTAGAAAATGATTTTGTCATTGTGAGAGAATACCTATAAAGTTGTGTATTTCTTACTCTTTATTTCATTTTTGACAAATTATCTCTAAACTGTTGTGGGTGCCCTGAAAGTTCCAGAATGGATATTATGGGTAACATGAGTAAAAAATAAAAAGAATGAGAACCTTTGCTCTAGGGCCTCATCTTCAACCAATATAAAGCGGGGCATATAAAATATCCCTATATTGCTACTAGTGATGAGCGAGCACCCCAATGCTCGGGTGTTCGGGTGCTCTGACCGAGCACCCCCTGAGGCTCGAGTGCTCGGCCGAGCACCCGAGCCCCATTGAAGTCAATGGGAGGACTCGAGCATTACACCAGGCACCCCCTGCTCTGATGAGGGGAGGGTGCCTGGTCCATAGGAAAAGGGCAGAAAAGGATGGAAACACCACAGAAATGGTTCAGGGACAGCATAGGGAGGATGTCTGGATGCATCTTGGACTCCAACATCGCTGCTGGGAACGATCTTTCGCCCGTAGTACGCCATTTTTACAGACTGACCGTAAAACACACAAAAAGGAAAATAAAAACGACTTTAGGCGAAAAATTGTTACCAAACAGTATTTGCTGTATATTTACTTGTATATCATCTGCAAATTCTCCCAAAAATTTCCTTGATTTTCTGAAGTGAGGCCATGATTAAGAGGGAAACGTGCGCAGAGGCAAATTCTCCCAAAAATTTCCTTGATTTTCAGAACTGAGGCCATGATTAAGAGGGAAACGTGCGCAGAGGCAAATTCTCCCAAAAATTTCCTTGATTTTCAGAATTGAGGCCATGATTAAGAGGGAAACGTGCGCAGAGGCAAATTCTCCCAAAAATTTCCTTGATTTTCAGAACTGAGGCCATGATTAAGAGGGAAATGTGCGCAGAGGCAAATTCTCCCAAAAATTTCCTTGATTTTCAGAACTGAGGCCATGATTAAGAGGGAAACGTGCGCAGAGGCAAATTCTCCCAAAAATTTCCTTGATTTTATTGAAGTGAGGCCATGATTAAGAGGGAAACGTGCGCTGAGCTGACCATCTAAAACATTATGGGTGAGGGTCTGCTGCAGAGCTGACCATCCTAAACATTATATGCGAAGGCCCGCTAGTGAGCTGACGCTATAAAACATTATATGCGAAGGCCCGCTAGTGAGCTGACGCTATAAAACATTATATGAGAGGGCCCGCTAGAGAGCTGACCCAATAAAACATTATATGAGAAGGCCCGCTGGTGAGCTGACCTATATAAAAATTGTCAAACAGGGCCCGCTGATGAGCTGGCCCTATATAAAAATTATATCACAGGGCCCGCTGGTGAGCTGGCCCTATATAAAAATTATATCACAGGGCCCGCTGGTGAGCTGGCCCTATATAAAAATTATATCCCAGGGCATATGGAAGAGGAGGAGGAGGATGAGAAGATTAAGAGTCAACCATATACCCGTTTTTTGGGTGGAAGGGGTGAATGGGAATACAGAGTATTCACATCATTGTAAATAACATATATAAAGTGAGTTTATGTTCCCCCGGGGCTTTCCTCCAGTGGAGTGGAGAAGTCAGGGGAAATCCAGGCCTTGTTCATTTTTATAAGTGTCAACCTATCAGCATTGTCGGTGGAAAGGCGGATACGCTTATCTGTTATGATGCCACCAGCAGCACTAAATACCCGCTCAGACAGAACGCTGGTGGCAGGGCAGGCCAGCACCTCCAAGGCGTAGAGTGCCAGTTCATACCACGTGTCCAGCTTGGACACCCAGTAGTTGTAAGGCACAGAGGGATCATTGAGGACGCTGACACGGTCTGCTACGTACTCCTTCACCATCTTCCAAAACTTTTCCCTCCTTGTGACACTAGGCTGCGCATCAGGGTGAGGGTGCTGGCGGGGTGTCATGAAGGTGTCCCACGCCTTGGAGAGTGTTGCCCTGCCTTTCTCGGAACTGCTGTGTGCTCCCCTTTTCTCCCCTTCTCTGTTGGCCAAGGTAGCACGTACTCTGCCGCCAGCGTTGTCAGATGGAAAATTTTGGAGCAATTTTTCAACAAGAACCTTCTGGTATTGCACCATTTTGCTTGTCCTCTCCACCGGAGGAATGAGAGATGAGAAATTCTCTTTGTAGCGGGGGTCCAGAAGGGTGAACACCCAGTAATCCGTGTTGTTTAAAATGCGTATAACGCGTGGGTCACGGGAAAGGCAGCCTAACATAAAGTCAGCCATGTGTGCCAGAGTACCAACAGTC
Organism: Rhinophrynus dorsalis; assembly: GCA_037306005.1. Lineage (NCBI taxonomy): Eukaryota > Metazoa > Chordata > Amphibia > Anura > Rhinophrynidae > Rhinophrynus > Rhinophrynus dorsalis. The sequence goes on from CM074721.1 coordinate 301,281,632, forward strand.
AAGATTTCGCTGTCCTCACCAGGAGGATGACTCTCAATATCCTCATCCTCTTCCTCCTCTTCTGCCCACCCACGCTGAAGAGATGGAACTAAAGTTCCATGGCTACCCTCTGTAGCGGAGGCAACCGTGTCTTCCTCCTCCTCCTCCTCCTCCTCCTCCGCCTCCTCCAATTGTCGCTGAGAAGACGAAGTGAGGGTGCTCTGGCTATCACCTTGTGTAAGCTCTTCCTCCCCCATTTCCACCTCTTCCACATGCAAAGCGTCGGTTTTAATTGTGAGCAGCGAGCGTTTCAGTAGACACAGAAGTGGGATGGTTACACTGATAATAGCGTTATCGCCGCTCACCATCTGTGTCGATTCCTCAAAATTGCGTAAAACCTCGCAGAGGTCTGACATCCATTCCCACTCCTCACTTCTGATTACAGGAAGTTGAACGGAGAGGCGACGACCGTGTAACAGCTGGTACTCCACTACTGCCCTCTGCTGCTCACAAAGCCGGGCCAACATGTGGAAGGTGGAGTTCCAGCGCGTGCTCACGTCACACAGCAGCCGGTGAGCTGGCAATTGTAAGCGCTGCTGCAGCTTCAACAGGCCGGCCGAAGCTGTAGATGACTTACGGAAATGTGCACACACGCGGCGCACCTTGGTCAAGAGATCATGCACATTGGGGTAGGTTTTTAGAAATCGCTGCACCACTAAATTAAATACATGCGCTAGGCATGGTACGTGTGTGAGCTTGCCGAGCTCCAAAGCCGCCACCAAGTTACGCCCATTATCACACACAACCATGCCTGGTTGCAGGTTGAGTGGCGAGAGCCACTGCTCGGTCTGGTGACTAATCCCCTGCAACAGCTCTGAGGCCGTGTGCTGTTTGTCCCCAAGGCAGATCAGCTTCAGCACGGCCTGTTGACGCTTCCCCACTGCAGTGCTACACTGCTTCCAGCTACTGGCTGATGGGGGAGTGGCGCTGCGTGTAGAGAATTCGGAGGTGGAAACGGAGGAGGAGGAGCCAATAACGTAGGTGCTGGCGGAAACCCTGATGGAGGTAGGGCCCGCAATCCTCGGCGTGGGTAGCACCCGTGCCATCCCAGGGTCCGAGTCGCTCCCAGCCTCCACGACATTCACCCAGTGTGCCGTCAGGGAAATGTAGCGTCCCTGGCCACAAGCACTTGTCCATGTGTCAGTCGTTAAGTGGACCTTCCCAGTAACTGCGTTGGTCAGGGCACGGGTGATGTTACGGGACACATGGTGGTGTAATGCGGGGATGGCACACCGGGAAAAGTAGTGGCGGCTGGGGACCGCGTACCGAGGGACAGCTGCTGCCATCAGGCTGCGGAAGGACTCAGTGTCCACAAGCCTAAATGGCAGCATTTCGATGGCCAGTAATTTGGAAAGGTGTGAGGTTAGTGCTATGGCCTGTGGGTGGGTGGCTGGGTACTTTCTCTTGCGCTCAAATGCCTGGGGTAACGACATTTGGACGCTGCGCTGGGACAGGGAAGTGGATGTGGTCGCTGATGGTGCTTCAGATGCTACAGGTGCAGGGCGGGAGGTATGCGGGCCTGCGCCTTCGACAGGCGATTGGCCGGCACCGAAAACAGGGGAAGAGGAGGCAGTGGTGTGGCCTGCAGACACAGATGGGCGATCCAGGCGTTCCTCCCACTTACTACGGTGCTTGGATGCCATGTGTCGGATCATGCTGGTGGTGGTGAGGTTTCTAGTGTTCATGCCTCGGCTCATTCTGGTGTGGCACAGGTTGCAAACTACAATTCTTTTGTCGTCCGCACTTTCCTTAAAAAAACGCCATACCGCGGAACACCTACCCTTTGGCAAGGTAGATTTATGCAAGGGGGTGCTCCGTGGAACATTTGCGGGCCGGTTTGGTGCGGTCCGCCTTCTTTCTGTAGCCACACCACTGCCTCTTCCAGCCTGTTGCGGTGCTGCAGATGGCTCACCCTCAGGACTGCTGTCATCGCTCGGCTCTACACCTTCCCAGGTGGGGTCAGTCACCTCATCGTCCACCAAGTCCTCCTCCACTTCCTCACTCTGATCATCCTCCTCAAGTCTTGATCCCACCACATACTCAGTCATTGACAACTGTATAACATTCTCCTCAACAAGGTCTTGAGACGGAAATAGTGGTTGATTTAATGGCAACTGTGTCTCATCATCATCATCATCATCCACTACTTCCTTTGACCTTAAATGCCGTTCACATCTGTCATCTTCTTGTGATTGGGTAGCCTCTAGAGGTTGTGAATCAGGGCACAAGATGTCATGTTCCTCTGCAAGCGTGCTTGGAGAGAGGGTCAAATGAAGGATTGGTGATGAGACGAGCTCCTCACTATATCCCAGTGTGGGATCACTTCTTTGACCAGACCGTGTATGGTGGGAGGAAGGATGATCAGAGTGAGGATTATGTTGACCAGACTCTTGGCTACTGAGAGTGGACTTGGTGGAAGACAGGGTGGTGCTTAACCGACTGGAAGCAGTATCAGCTGTCATCCAACCGACCACCTGTTCGCAGTGGTCGGACCTCGAGAGTGATGTCCTGCGACGCCCTGTAAAATTAGACATGAAGCTAGGTATGGTGGATGTCTTTCTTTCTTGTGCTCTGGCACCAGGCACAGTTTCTACGCGTCCTGACCCGCGCCCTGAACTATCAGGATCACGTCCACTTCCCCGTCCCTTTTTACCCGCCTTCTTCATCTTACACGGAATATGTGACTTTAATATTTGAGTTTGAAAACTTAACAGTATTTCTTCCTATTCTGCAACTGTGCAGAGTACACAGAATAGGCTGCTAAACTGCGGTGACACACACTGAATGGAATAAGTGACTTTAATATTTGAGTTTGAAAACTTAACAGTATTTCTTCCTATTCTGCAACTGTGCAGAGTACACAGAATAGGCTGCTAAACGGCGGTGACACACACTGAATGGAATATGTGACTTTAATATTTGAGTTTGAAAACTTAACAGTATTTCTTCCTAGTCTGCAACTGTGCAGAGTACACAGAATAGGCTGCTAAACTGCGGTGACACACACTGAATGGAATATGTGACTTTGATATTTTAGTTTGAAGACTTAACAGTATTTCTTCCTATTCTGCAACTGTGCAGAGTACACAGAATAGGCTGCTAAACTGCGGTGACACACACTGAATGGAATAAGTGACTTTAATATTTGAGTTTGAAAACTTAACAGTATTTCTTCCTAGTCTGCAACTGTGCAGAGTACACAGAATAGGCTGCTAAACGGCGGTGACACACACTGAATGGAATATGTGACTTTAATATTTGAGTTTGAAAACTTAACAGTATTTCTTCCTAGTCTGCAACTGTGCAGAGTACACAGAATAGGCTGCTAAACTGCGGTGACACACACTGAATGGAATATGTGACTTTGATATTTTAGTTTGAAGACTTAACAGTATTTCTTCCTATTCTGCAACTGTGCAGAGTACACAGAATAGGCTGCTAAACTGCGGTGACACACACTGAATGGAATAAGTGACTTTAATATTTGAGTTTGAAAACTTAACAGTATTTCTTCCTATTCTGCAACTGTGCAGAGTACACAGAATAGGCTGCTAAACGGCGGTGACACACACTGAATGGAATATGTGACTTTAATATTTGAGTTTGAAAACTTAACAGTATTTCTTCCTATTCTGCAACTGTGCAGAGTACACAGAATAGGCTGCTAAACGGCGGTGACACACACTGAATGGAATATGTGACTTTAATATTTGAGTTTGAAAACTTAACAGTATTTCTTCCTAGTCTGCAACTGTGCAGAGTACACAGAATAGGCTGCTAAACGGCGGTGACACACACTGAATGGAATATGTGACTTTAATATTTGAGTTTGAAAACTTAACAGTATTTCTTCCTAGTCTGCAACTGTGCAGAGTACACAGAATAGGCTGCTAAACGGCGGTGACACACACTGAATGGAATATGTGACTTTGATATTTTAGTTTGAAGACTTAACAGTATTTCTTCCTATTCTGCAACTCTGCACAGTACACAGAATGTGCTGCTAAACTGCGGCGAAGCACACTGAATGGAATATGTGACTTTGATATTTTAGTTTGAAGACTTAACAGAATGTGCTCTAATCTGCAACTTTGCACACTAAACAGAATGTGCTCTAATCTGCAACTTTGCACACTAAACAGAATGTGCTCTAATCTGCAACTTTGCACACTAAACAGAATGTGCTCTAATCTGCAACTGTGCACACTAAACAGAATGTGCTCTAATCTGCAACTTTGCACACTAAACAGAATATATATTTTTTTTTTTTTTTTTTTTTTTCCCCCTACACAAAATAACCTGCTGCCCCCACACACAGTAGTCCTAAAAAGGACTTTTGGGTCTTTTTTTTCACAATTTTGCTTGTTTTCCTCCCTACACTGCCTTTCCCTTCCTATCCTCAGCTCTCCCTGGCTAAGACTGAGCCGAACTCGATGGTCAGGTGCTATACAGCACCCGACCACGGGTTCTGGCCAGCCAATCAGTGTAATGCCAGCAGCCAACATGGCTGCTGGCATTACACCGATGTCAGAGCCTCCCTGCACGTTTATTGGCTGCGCAGCAGCCGCAAAACGTGCGGGGAGGAGACCCGAACATGGCGGGCGAGCACATGCGGTACTCGTACGAGTACCGCCATGTGCCGAGCAGAGCGATGCTCGAGCCGATCCGAGCATCGGCCGAGCATGCTCGCTCAACACTAATTGCTACATCTTAAATTAAATGAAAAGGGCATGTTTCTCAATAAATGGGATGTTCACATTATATTATTACACAGTGTGCCAGTGTGTTAATTTTGGAGGGCAAATAATAACATCTTATCTGATTTTAAAGAAATGCTGACCAATTATACCAGACTTATGCTGTCGAATTTGGATGGCTGGCATCTTATTTTTGTTTTCTAGTGAGAACTCTCACTTCTAAGGCTTTTTTCAAAAGGGCAGCTTTAGGTCATACAGATGAAATTGCTGTGCAAGTCACCCTTACAATAGAACACATTGATTATTATTCGTCTGTTCACACATGTCAGCTATTACCTATCATGATGCAGTATTCTGCGGCTTACTCACAATTAGAGCAAATCTCAAGGAAGTTGCAGTGTGGAATATCTTGAAGAGCCCTATCTGGCACACAGGAAGGACTGGATGATTGCAATGCTCACCACAACATGGAGACACTGTTGAAAGCAGAGCAGTATGGAACACTTGGAGGCTGATAGCTGTGCTTCTATCACCGCTATGTTGCTTTTGTGATATAATTATAGAAAAGCAAAATCAGAAGTAGCAAAATTAGTGATTTATGTGATTTTTTTTTTCAAAACAAACGATTCCATATAATGTGAAATGTCCTGCTGTTGTTTACAGTATAATAGCAAACAGATATAAAGAAAAACTTTTTTGTCTGATTCTGCTGTTTCAGCTAACAAAATCTAGCTTTTAGGCCTTGATTCAAATAAGTATGATAAAAGTGCCATTAAGGCAAAAAAGCCCAATGACTGTTACTCATTTTTTAATTACGTTGAATGCAGTAAGTAGTCTACAAGAATGGCTAATGAGCGTAAGACCAACAAATCAATGTATCTCAAAAACCTGCAATGCACCTTTTTTCACCTCACAGTGCGTCGCAGTCAGTTGATAATTAACGTATGATACGTCTAATGCAAAGGAAAAGATAACGTCAGCGTTATCTAGCAATGCTGAATCTTGTCAACACAAGTTCAAACTCACAGCCAATCACAGCAAAACATCAAATACATTCAAATACACCTATAGATACCCCAAAATAACCGACATACCTCGTCTGCGTTTTGCGTTTTGGAGAGCTAGAGCACAGGACCCAGAAGCGGAGGATAGTGATAGAGAGAGAGGGGAGTGGACACTGGAGCAAGTTAGACTGAGTTGGAGCAGAAACAGTTGGGACACCTATAGTAATACATAATACACTTTTGAACATTTGCCATACATTCATACAAACACACACATACACATATATTTTTTGTTTACAACACATTACAGAACTTTATGTTTTATTTTGACAGTGTGAATCAGTGAGTGCAAGGGAGTGACAGAGAGTGAGCCTGATCTAGTGTGTCTTTGAGGTGCTGTGTGAGTGCCTGAGTGTGAGTTGCTGCAAGATTGCAGAGCGATGGGAGAAGGAGAGAGGCATGGGGAGAGGAGGAAGAGCAGGAGGGCATCCCCAGTCAGGGAAAGGAGAGGGAGAAAAGCTGAGGGTACCTGAGGTAGGAGATGTACACAGAGGAGAGAGAGGGAAAGGTGTGTCAGTGGGATAAGGGGTAGATCCTGCAAAGCACCCAACAAAGTCAGGGTCAGCACAGACAGGGCCTGAAACACAGAGCTCAGATACATCCCAGGCTGGTGCTGATAAGGAGAGGCTGCGGGGCCCCAAGTACTCCTATGAGGAGAACAGGATCCTCCTCCACAGCATCCTGGAGAGGAAGAGTATCTTGTTCCCAAGGGAGAGTGTCGCTGCTCTGGGTGCTCGGAAGAAGGCTGCATGGTGTCGTGTTCTCAACAGGGCCAACGAACAGTCTCCACATGTCAGAGGACCCTGGAGTCCATCAAGAAGTGGTGGGAGGAGATGCTGAGGCAGAACCTGTCTACAAAGGATGTTGAGGGGGTCTCTGGAGGATTTGACACTGGGGAGGACAGCACCCTCCAGAGTGAATCATTCCCTAACTAGACACCACACAAACCTTCATACCTAGCACAGTCCAACACAGTGACACCTGAACATGGCCAGCATTGATTCCAACAAGTTCACCACCTGAAATGGTTCAAATAAGGACATAATACTGTACAATCAAAGCAGAAATGTGAAGGATTAAGCAGGCCAAATCCTGTCCAAGTCCAGTTTTTATCTCCCTCGTTGCTGTGTTGATTAACTATCCCTGCTGCACACAAACAAAGTTATGTTCCCCCACAATGTTATATATTGAACAACAGGGGGGTTGGCACCTAACCGCTTGAGTGCTAGAGGGATGGCCAACGCATTGGTCAACAATGCATTGGCTACCTGTCTGGCACTCCAAGGGTTAACAGAGGACGAACACAGAGATCAGTTCACACATCAGTTACAGGGATCAGTTCACACATCGCAGTGGTTATTGAGGATTTTTTCTATCCTTAGCTTCTATGTCTACTCTATGGCTTTAGTGTAGGTCATAATGTACATGGTATCCTATTCAGCTGGCAACTAATGAATTGCGAGTGTTAGAACGGCACATTTCTTATATCTCCTGACTCAGAATGACACATTGTCTCAGAATGGTACATTCATTATGTGCCCTGACTCACAATGCCACCCTGATTACGTGTTACGGTTTAGTACACTCAGACACGGCAGATGTTGGTAAAAACACAATTTTATTGAAACACACAAGGAATAATGTAACCCTCACGGGTCCAGTAAATAGCAGCAATAACTGACACAATAACTGACCCACACGGGTCCAGTACGGATATATAATCACAATACTGACACAGGTCAGGTAACTAGATTGATACAGTGTAAGAAAGTCCAATGTGAACTCTGGAGCCACTGACTAAGTAGCCAGGATAGCGGAGGCCCAATGTCGCCTATAGGCAGCAGGAGGCGACAGGGCAGGACTGCAACAGCAAACAGGCAAGGATCACCTGTACAGAGGATACAATGGTGGACGCCCACCATAGGCTACACAAGGCAGGTTAGAGCTCGTGCCAGGAACGGAGGCCCTACCGAGACTATCCACCACCGTGTGCTCTTGCTACCCATGAAGATTTAATGTGCATATAGTATAAAATGGATGGCAACCGGAAGCGCCCAACGGTACCTAAATGGAAACTCAAACGCACGGATAACGGAGCCAAACAACACTGGTGTAGCAAGTAGTAGAAAGAGGCACCAACCCCGAAGGGGTTAATGAACGCTATGGTCTGGTAACGGCAGACAACCGGATGCGCCCAACTGAACCCAAGTGTAAGACCAAGCGATCACTAGCATGGTGTGGAGGAGCACTGGCACTCTGAATCCACGGACTAGATAAAGCAAGGTACCGGAGTACCGTGACACAGAGAGACACAGTAACATGAGAACTGTGCAAGGTAGTCAGTAGCAGAAACTGCACGGTATTCGCCCATCTGGGCACTGAGAAAGCAGGAACCACCGCCAAGCCGATTTGGTACACAGCACAGGAACCTCAGAGAAGCCGGGTCGGTACACGAAGCAGGATCGTCGGTCTCGCCGGGTCGGTACACTGAGCAGGAACGTAAGCCAGGCCGGGTCAGAACAGGAAGCAGGAACATCAGCCAATCTGAATCGGTACACAGAATCAGGAACAGAGACAATGGCGTGGTCAGGCAGTCCGGGGTCATACACTGGTATCAGGAAATCACAACTAGCGCTAGGCATCAGGTACACCATGAAAGGGCAACTGCAGAGTGACAGCCCAGGGTATAAAAAGGCTGTCACTAGGAGGAGCAGTACAGCGCAGCCAATGGGAAGGCAGCAATAGCAAGATGGTCAGAATGTTGCCTTGTTCCACTGCTCTGGTAGCCATGGAACCACACATGCTAACATAGTAACATAGTAGATCAGGCTGAAAAAAGACATGCGTCCATCAAGTTCAGCCCATGCCAAAAACACCCCTGTTGATCCAGAGGAAGGCAAAAAAGCCCTCTGGAGCCATTTCCAATCTAGTCCCAAGTGTGTGTGTGTGGGGGGAATTATTCCTTCCTGACTCCAATTGGTAGTCAAATAGTTCTCCGGATCAATTACCTATTTACTTTGAAGCCATCTGCCATAATTGTCAATATTGTTCTGTGCTAGATAGGCATCCCTTGCTTTTTTGAATGCAGTTACATTATCTGCAAGCACAACATCCCGAGGCAAAGAATTCCATAACCTTACTGCCCTTACTGTAAAGAATCCCTGCCTTTGTTTTAGTCAAAAGCGCCTTTCCTCTAGTCTTAATGGATGACCTCTTGTTCTTAGCTCAGCTCTTTGCATAAATAATTCATTGGATAGTTCTTTGTATTGACCTTGAATGTATTTGTAAATGGTAATCATATCACCCCTTAGACGTCTCTTCTCTAATGTAAACAAACCCAGTTTGGCTAGTCTCTCTTTGTAACTCAGATCCTCCAATCCCTTTATCAGTTTTGTTGCATGCCTCTACACCTTTTCCAGTTCAGTAATGTCTTTTTTTAGAACAGGCGCCCAAAATTGTACTCCATATTCTAGATGAGGCCTAACCAAGGATTTATACAGAGGTAGGATAATATTAGCATCCCTTGCTTCTACACCTCTTTTTATGCAGGCTAGTACTCTATTTGCTCTTGCAGCAGCTGAGTGACTCTGCACACTGCTGTGAAGTCTATTGTCTATCAGTACTCCAAAATCTTTCTCTAATGAGAATTTCCCAAGTTGTTTGCCATTTAGAGTGTATGTAGCAAGTTTGTTTCTACAGCCCAAATGCATAACCTTACATTTGTGGTCAGGGCCTACTGTATGATATGATAGGTGTTATGATAAGATCTAAGCGTGTTGAGTATAACTCGTGAAAGCATGTGGCATAACCTGTATCCTAAAGACCCAGACTCGATGATGAGGTGGTCGGCCTGATTAGAGCGCCGGCCAAGAAGGAATTGCAATAAAGAGGGGAGGGAATTTGAGGTGGGGACAAGCGAGAGCTGCGTCCCTGCGGAAGGGGCCGCCGAGCTTAAGAACCCTTCAGCCCCTCCCACAAACACAGGACCAGCCTGTCTACTTGAGATCAGGGCCTACGGTATGATATGATAGGTGTTATGATAAGATCTAAACATGTTGAGTATAACTCGTGAAAGCATGTGGCATAACCTGGATCCTAAAGACCCAGGCTCGATGACGAGGCAGCCGGCCTGATTAGAGGCCAAAAATGAGGAGAGATTATGCACGAGAAAATTCCTTTATTAAATGCTTTATTGAGAAAGTGCAGAAAGTGCCAGACGAATTTCATCTTTGGGATCGGGGATGTAACAAGAAAAGCAATGGGATTTCCACCTGCCCAATTTTTGTATGATGTGTGGTGGAACTTTGTTACGGGATGCTGCCGAAGCAGCTCCTATCCTAAATGAGTGACCTGAAAAGGATTTAGGATTAACTCCCAAACAGGCCAAAAGAATTCTGATGTTGCAGATAAATTCTGAGGTGGACAAAAGGCCATGAAGTGTAGGTAAGAGTGGATTATTGTCTGGTTGGTTTGACAATAGGTTGGAGAGTTGTAGAAGAGCCTTAAAGGGGCACCACCTGTCTTGTGTGGGATAGAAAGGAATATCTGCTCCGACTCCGGCTTGGTCAGTTTTTGAATGTGATAAGTGGAGAATAATGTGGTCATGATGAATGATCAGGTCAGATTTCCTAGGGTATCCCGGAGATGTTGGCGAAACCAAGAATTCCCCTGGCCTAAGAAACCCAAAAACCTAGATTGATGGCCGCTAAGAGCATACAGCTGAGGGAAGGGCTGAAGGGGCTGGCTGAGAGAGACCCTTAAGAAATAATTTTATCTGGTAGCAGGACGTGATAGAAGGTCTGGAGAAAAGCTAAGTGGTGCTGAATTCCTGCTAGATGAAGCTTAAAGGTAACGGGGGATTAGCCTAAAGCTATGTGACAATGGGTAGCGTAAGCTAGGATGGCTTGTATGGAATAATCGGAAGGAGTATGAGAAAGGAGCAGGAATTGGGAAAAGCTGGACCAGGCTTTTGAATAAGCTCGTTTGGTGTTTGGTGCGAGTGCGAGACTCATGATAGTGGCTGTACAGGTGTCGAGGTGCGTCATTCCAGGGTCAGTTAGTGGAAGGCTGGGGCCAGAGACTGGTGTCGGTTGGTGTGAGGACATAGAATGAAAAATTCCTGAAAGAGGAGATGGGAAAGAGTGTTAGCTGCCTGGTTGGATTGTGGAGGGATGAGGGAACTGAGGCTGGTGAACTTATAGTAAAGGGACAACCAAGTGAGTTTATGGATGAATAACATGGAAATGAGGTGAGGGGATCTGCCATTGGCTAATGCTTGGTGAGTCAAAGGGTTAGTGGTACAGAAGGTAACTGACTGGTGGGACCAAAGATGACCCCAACGGACTGTGGCAGAGACTATGGGGTAAAGTGAAGTTGTTACAGGGTGTTTGAAAAAAAGGGGTTCATTGAGGGCCTGGGGAGGCCAAGGTGCTGCGATCCAATCGGGACCGTAGATAGCTACATAGTCATGATTAGAATGGAAGTCAGCGAAGATGACTGGTGACTTGGGGGACATGGGGAGTGGAAAGAGAGAGTGGCCATTCCAATGTTGGAAAAAGGTGGACCACATGGCCAGGTCGGACTTGGCTGCTTGGTTTATAGGGATAGTGGAGGATGCGTTGGCCGGGCCAGAGAGGAGTGCAAGGAGGTAGGATACAAATGATTTGCCTTGCGGAATAATACGGGTAGCAAAATTTAGGTATCCTAGGAGGGATCAGTTCTTGTACATGAGTTACGGGAGGAAAATTCGAGGACAGTAGAATGTATGCGGGATATTTTATCTTGGGGGAGGAGAGCTTCCATTTTTTTGGAATCAAGGGTGATACCCAGGAATTCTACAGTGGTAGTGGGACCTATAGTTTTACCGGGGGCAATGGGAATATTTAGGTTCTGGAAAAGTTCAGTTAACTTAGCTGAACTAGAGGGTTGACTACTGGCTGGTTCGATTAAAAGGAAATCGTCCAAATAGTGCAGGACCATGGGACATCTACAGTGGTTTAGCAGCAACCATGCTAAGGTGTCAGCGAAGAATTCGAAAAGCTTGGGGCTACTTTTGGAACCGAAGGACAGACGGGTGGAGAAAAAGTAGTTGTCCCTGCATTTGACGCCTTGGAGGTGCCAAAGAGAGGGGTGTACGGGGAGTAACTTAAAAGTGTTTGCTATATCGATTTTGGAAAGCCAGCAACTGGGACCGGCTAGTCGCATTTGAGAAATGGCACGGTCTATGGAGTGGTACTCGAGAGAGTACTCGTCGGAAGGGATGAGGGAGTTAATACTGGGAATAGGGGAGGAATGAGGGGCAGAGAAGTCTATAATGAGCCTTTTTTAAGTGAAAATTTTCTGGTAGCTATACCTAGGGGATTAGTGCCCCAAATGGGAAAAGGAGGGGTCTGGAAAGGGCTGATGAGGAAGCGACAGCTTAGTTCTTAGCTAAAAGTGAATCCACTACTGAGGGTTCAGCTTGGACGGAGATGAGATTAGGACACTCTGTGGTTTGGGTGGGAAGGGTGCTGACTCCTATGTGGAATCTTTCTTGGAAACCTGAAATAAGAAAAGATACTAACTGACGGTCGGGGTGAGATGAGAGCAATGACTGCAAACGACGGTAATTAATGTTGCCTAGTCATTTATTATGCTCTGGGTTACTCGGACAAATGGAAAGAGCATAAGCTCTGCGGCAAAGGGAACAAACATGGTGCATTCTACATGAATTGAAGAAACAACCACGTTGTAACGGTTTTTAAGACACTCAGACCAGCTGGTTAGAATAAAACACAGTTTTATTAAAAAGAAATAAAGAGGAAAGATCGCCCTCTACAGGCAACACTAAATAATAGCAATATAATGACAGTATGCCTTCGCAGGCCCAGTATACAGAAGCATAAGTATCACATATACTGTCTCAGGACAGGCACTCAGTAGCGAGGATACTCAATGGTTAAATACAATAATCAGTCAGTCTCTGTTGTGGTGTTTGGCACGCCCAAGGTGGTGATCAGGCAGCAATTGGTGTTAGATGAAGCAACACCTAAAGTTCTTAAGGCTAGAAAGCTGCTAGGCAGTACCGGAATAGTGGTAGAGTCTGCAGAGAAGTTGCAGTGAATAGCCTCCACGTGCGTAGCAACGGAGACAACTTAAACTGCAAGTGCTTGAGTCAATAGCCCCCACGGGCGTAACAACGGAGATAGCTACACTGCAAGAGCTTGCCAATAGCCCCCACGTGCGTAATAATGGAGACCAACTGCACAGGATAAGCTTGAGCCAATAGCTCCCACGGGTGTATACCGGAGACAACCTGCAAGAGCTTGAGCCAGTAGCCCCCACCGGCGTAACAACGGAGACCACCCTGCGCTGCAAGTGCTAGAGCCAATAGCCCCCACGGGCGTAACAACGGAGACCACCCTGTGCTGCAAGTGCTTGAGCCAATAGCCCCCAGGGGCATAAATCGGAGAGAACACAGCTAGAGCAAGAGCCAATAGCGCCTCCCGCAGGCGCGGTAACGGAAACCGACTACTCTGCTAAAGACAAGATGAGCCACCGTCTAGACCAGGCTTACAAAGCGGCCGGCTCAGCAGATGTAGCGAATCAACAGCATCGGCTCTGCAAGTGTAAATGAAGGCTCAGATAAGGAGACAGCAGCACTGCAAGGGTTAATAGCAGCTCAAGGATCGAAGGCTCAGCAATAGTGGGTATCACTCTGCAAGTGCCAAGGAAGGCTCAGCAACGGAAGCACAGCTCTGCAAGTGTTAATGGAGACTCAGCACTGGAGACACGGCTCTGCAAGTGTTAAAGAGGCAACACGATCAGCCCGGTAACGAGCTCAGCGGAAGTCAGACTGTCGCCACTGCGACACCAGCAGCAGGAAGCAGGAACAAGGCAGGTCTCTGTAACAAGCCGGTTCAGGTCACGGAGCAGGAAGTCAGCCAGGCCGGGTCGGATCACGGAAGTGGTTCTCAGACAAGCCAAATCAGTCACGAGCAGGAACATCAGCCAAGCCAGGTCAGATCACGAAGCAGGAACTCAGGAGCGTAGTCAAAACAGGCCAAATCGGTACACAGGAATCAGGAACACAGGAACACAGCAACAGCAACACTGGCTCTGGAACACCACGGAAGGGCACTTAACAGGTGTCAATGGCCAGGCATAAAAAGGTCACCAGGGGCAGGCCAAACAGACTCAGCAAGTCAGATCGCACCACAAACGAGAGTGACAGAGAGAGAGAGATCACGGGCACAGTGATACATATCCATTAAAATGATTACAAATGGGCGTATTACCCATGTAGTGAATTGTCCGGCCGAGTTTATCTTTGGTGGGCCGAGAGGAAGAAGGAGGGGGTGAGAGGGGGGCTGGAGAGGGACAGCTGACTGAGGTGCTGGGGTAGGCGACTGGACAAAAATTGAGAATGTGGCTGGCTGACTGGCAGGATGGACAGACTGGAGCTCGGAGACCTGCGAAATGGCGGCAGAAGATCTCTTGGTACAGCGAGCTCCAGTCTGTGACGTACTGAAATTGTGCGAAGGCGGCAGCTGCTTTGGCAGAAAAATCTCTATGGTAATCATAGAAATAGAATCCCCCATAGCGATATCCCAGATCAACTAGCGTATATAAATATTGGTCTAGCTCTTGTCTACGGGCTGGGAAAGAGGAGCAAAGGATATCCCTAAATAAGCTCCAGTACGAATTCTGGAATACTGAGTTCTTTTAAGAGCCTAGGATCTTTGGCCTTAAGCATGACCGAGACATCCCCATAGTTAATAGTGCGATTCTCGGCCATGTCCTGGGTTGCCAAGAGCAAGGAAACTAAATCGATATCTTTCCCTGCTAGGATGTCATTGCGCAGATGAGCGGGGATCAGATGGGCTGGAGTGATACGAGGGACGGGGGCTGGAACTAAAATACCTGGAACTGCCGGAGTAGGATCCATTGCAGCTGCTGGTGGAGGATGTCTAGTGATGGATTCCAAGGAGCTTAGTCTAGCTTGTATGTCGGATATAATGGATGACATGTTGGTAATCATCTGCGTGAGATGAGTGAATTGGGATGGTTGGATTGGACTGAGGAAGAGGCTGAGGGGGCGGGAAGGCAGGGGTGGGAGTGGGGGAGGAGAGGGAGATGGGGGAGGAGGGGGTGGAAATGTCCTGTTGAGGAAACAGAAGATGAAAGAGTTCCGGTTTCCGGGCTGAAGCTGGAAAGGGGATGCGTCTGCGATGCAATTCCATGGTGATCTTGGGAATGGTCCAATCTTTATACAGCTGCTTTCGGTTCCTGGGAGTGGATGGGGGTTCGTTACTGGGAGTAGCCGGGGGGACTACTGCGGGTTCTTGATGAGGTGATGCTGCCATGACGGGGCTGCTTTCTAGGTTAGGACTTAAAGAAAAGAACGTGATTAAAATGGGGAATGAACAACCGGGGTGGGGGGAGCCCTGACAACCTGGCGAAGGAAACCAAAGCGAAGCCTGCCGGGCCTTTGGCCTCTGGATTGAAACCGGAGATACTGCTGGCGAGGCTTGACTGCTTGGATCCGCCGCTGGAGGGTTGCAGTGCGAGGAGCTTCCTGCGGGTCGGTATCCTGGCTGGGCTGTTCACCGTCAGACTGCCATGAATAGACGACACCGGAAGAGACTGAAGAGTGGGGGGAGAATAGGGGAATAAAAAAAGGATGAAGGAACCTCTGACGGGAGGAGAGGAGGAAAGTGAGGAGTTAGGCCTCTGACGGGAGGCAGAGAGAGCTGGAAGAGAAACTTGAGATACACGTGAGATTGTGTGAGAGACGGAATGTGGGTTGAAGTAGGAGAGGGGGTGATGGGAACTAGACAGCAGGACCCTTGGCAGGAGGTGGAGAGTGACCAAAGGGGGAGGGAGGTGAGGTGATAGTGCCGTAAAGAGAGTGAAAGACAACAAGATGGGTGGTGAGGAAGGGTAAGTGAGTGAAAAAGGTGAGAAAGCTCCTAGTCCTCTGATGGGAGGAGAGGAGAAAAGAGTGAAGAAATTAAGCCTCTGACGGGAGGCAAAGAGAGCGGAAAAGAAAGGTAGGTGGCAAGTATTTAGACAAACGTGAAGGCAGTAAGAGATTTGGAATTTGAAATTGAAGTGAGAGAGGGAGTGAAGGGATTAAATGGGGAAATCTTGACGGGTAGATAAGAGGGCAGGTGTGGTAGATCTTAGCCCTCTTACGGGAAAGTGGAGAAAATAGGGGGAATGGATGGGATGGATTAGGATGCGGAAAGGGGGGGGCGGCTGAATCTGGGGGAGGGCTATAAAAACCTTACCGAAGAGGATCAGACATATCGTAATCTGCATAACAATATACGAGTGAGTTAGGGGGATATATTAGTAATTTGGAATGAAGAGGCTGAAATGTTTAAGACCACAGTACCTTGATGAAGGTGTGCCGTTGATGAAGGGCCTGGTGGATGATGGTCCTGTGGAGAAAAGAAGAAGCGAGTGAAAAAGGGGAAAATTAACCTAAAGGCAATACTTGAAAAGGAAATTTAAACGTACCTTGGAGGATATTGTTGATTAGATGGAGGGTCTTGGAAGATCGATTGGCGTGATAGGGCTGACAGATGTTACTTGCTGGTAGGATATCTATGGAGGTTGTATGATGCGGGTAAAAACGTGTATGAGGGGTTTTTTTATTATTATTATTATTATTATTATTATATATATTACTGTTGTTAAAGCTACTGAAATGCGAGTTGTTAGATTGGCCTTGTAGTAGCTGCAATGACCTGGGTTAAAAGCTTCCATAGCATGTTTGCTGGAATAGGATGCTTGTAAGTTTTTAATAGTACCAAAAACTGACACTAAATGCCTAATGAAGTGGTGTTGCGGCAGATGACTGCATAAAATGCTAATGAGGTGTTAAGTGGGGGATTTGGACAGATGTGGAGGAAAATTACTTCCTGGCATGTGATAGGAATAAAGCAGAGCAAGGGACGTTTATAATTTAAGAACCTGGATGAACAAATAAAGTGGCTGCAATAAATGTATTGACGTCCTATGTTAAATTTTTATGCAGTTTGGGATTATTTCAGAAAGGAAAGGCTTTACCTAATGATGGATGCTTGAGAGGATGGTGAGACGCTGCGGTCGAATCGAGAGCCGACGGATGACGTCACAGAGGTGTCGCGAGATGTGCCCGAGTCTGCTGACGTGGAGGCGAGCGAGAGCAGCAACAAGCGAGAGCAGCGTCCCTGCGGAAGGGGCCGCCGGGCTTAAGAACCCTTCGGCCCCTCCCACACACACACAGGACCAGCCTGTCTACTTATCTACATTAAATGACATCTGCCACTTTTCTGCCCATTCACTTAGTTTATGTAAATCCTTCTGTAGGGACAAACTTCCAGCTCTGTATGTATTTCCTTACATAGTTTAGTGTCATCAGCAAAGATTGAGATGCTACTTTCAATTCCCACTTCTAGATCATTAATAAACAAATTAAAAAGCATTGGTCCCAGGACTGAACCCTGCGGCACCCCACTTATAACCTTAGACCAGTTTGAAAAAGTTCCATTTACAACAACTCTCTGCCATCTATCATTTAACCAGTTCTCAATCCATGTACAGATAACACCACCCAAACCGAAGCCTTTTAATTTATGCAGTAACCTGTTGTGAGGCACTGTATCAAAGGCTTTTGCAAAATCCAAGTATACTACATCAACAGCAATTCCCCTGTCCATATTACTACTTACTCTTTCATAAAATGCAAGTAAATTAGTCTGACATGATCTGTTCTTCATGAAACCATGCTGATTTCTACTAATGATATTGTTTGTCTTCACATAGTTCTGAATACTGTCAGTTAATAACTCTTCTAGTATCTTACCCACTATGGAAGTCAAGCTCACAGGTCTATCATTTCCTGGTTTGGATCTTGCTCCTTTTTTAAACAATGGAACTACATCAGCTTTCCTCCAATCACAGGGCACTATGCCTGATGAAAGTGAATTAATGAAAGGCTAATATGTAGCCTGCAATTGTGGGAGGGCCTTAGGACACATATACTGACCTCCGTTAGCAGGTCAGCATGGTGGCGTATCTGCGTGGTCAGAGTAGCGCAACAAACAGGCAAGTCACGAGCACGTCATCATCCAGCGACCACGTGACAACAGCTGCACATTAGCAGCATCGCACCACGGCAGAGGCGAGTAAGGTAGGGAAAGGGGGTTGTCTACACAATAAACTGCTCGAAGGCTTCATAGCTCAGAGTCATGATCTTCATACCTTACCCTACCGCTGTGCTAATAACAGACCCATTGCTAGGAATAGACACAGAATGCTTTGTAGAGGGTGAATTATGGGTTTTGGGTGGCTAGTCATCCTTATTTCCTTCCCAAAAATACTATTTTGTCATGCCCTTTGGAACGCCACCAGAGTGCACTGTTCTACCCCACATCTCCATCCTGCTGAAAAAATGCATTTGTTAAGTCTCCAGGTGCTTATCCCATTGTGAGAATACATGCATTTTCTACATGTCTGCTTTCACTAAAAAATATATGTCCAGAAATAGCATTAAAATACAAACAGTTCTGTATGGGCATATGTGCTACAGGTAACTATAATATTAACCCTTTCCCAGTGAGAGAAGCCTATTGTAGGTAGGGGTTGAGGTAATTCCCCTGTGAGAGGAAATTACTGCTCTGTGCTTCTTGATATGATATTTTACGCCTGCACATCTTAGCTGGCTGTGCATTAATGCTTCTCTACTTTACATGACACA
Organism: Rhinophrynus dorsalis; assembly: GCA_037306005.1. NCBI lineage: Eukaryota > Metazoa > Chordata > Amphibia > Anura > Rhinophrynidae > Rhinophrynus > Rhinophrynus dorsalis. The sequence goes on from CM074721.1 coordinate 301,300,159, forward strand.
GTGACCTACACAGTTCAGTACACAGAAAAAAAAAATTAGATTGTGTAACTTGCGTGATTCTTTAAGGTCACCAACGTTTGGTGGTTTATAAACATACCCACAATTATTTCTGGGCAGTTTTACCCCCAGTGACTATTTCACCCACAGGGTTTCCACATGTTTACTACTGTCATCACATATTTTCCCGCTGATGAGGCTTTAAGGCTGGTTTGACATACAGACTAACTCCATCACCTCTTTTGTTTGTCCTATCTTTTCTAATAACATGTAGCCTCCAATTGATTGACCAGTCATGTATGTCATCCCACCTTTGTTTCTGTTATGCCTATCAAGTCATAGTTTCGATTGGGAGCTACCAGCTCCAGTTCCCCTATTTCAGTTCCATTGGTGTTTTAATTTTATATTATTATTATAAATAGGTAGGGCACCCACTAGCTTGCATTACATTTCTTTCTTGTCAGTTTGCCATACCGGTGGTACCATTATATATTTAATTTCGTAATGCACAGGTTGTCAAGACAGCTTTCCAGAGAAGTAGGAAGCTTTTACATCACTTTTGCAGGGCAGCGGTTTTCTTTACCAGTCAGGACAGTGATTCACTGGTATACAGGTATCGGAAATTTTGAATCTGATTCATTGTTACTAGCATAAGTGTATATTCTTGGGTATGGCCTGCATAACAGTAATGTAGTCACTCTTGGGCAATTTTAGCTTAATCTCCAGCACTGACCTCATTGCATGCTTCCATTTTCAAACTAATCCGCTAGCTAGCGACCTACAGGTCTTTAGTATTTATTGACTACAGTCAAGTTCTAACTCTCACTTGTCAGAAGTAGGGGTCTTGGGGCACAGCCATCTTTCACATCTTTATCGGCTACAAGAATAGAGCACGCTGTCAGTCTCACATAGAGACCACGTAATCACATTTACAGAGACATTTTTGCCATACCTTATGTCATTTATTTTTGCAGGTTTCTAAATCTTCAGTAAATCTAAGATGTCTACAGGTTGGTTGGTGGTAAAAAAAAAAAAAAAAAAAAGTTTCATATCATTCACGACCCCGTAGGATTAGCTTTAGATCTACAGAAGACTGCTGGCCACGTCTTCAGTGTATATTGTAGAGCAGGCAGTAGGACCCCCATATTACGTACTCGGACCCCTCGACCCAATCATAGTTAGAGCCTCCTGTTGCACTATACTATCTATTGCAGAGAGGGCTTCACCAGTCATGACCAATCATTAGGAGCATACCCTCTTCATAGTGACAGCCTCCCGCAAGGCCAACGACCCCAGCCTAATCAACCAGGCTCATGCGCCCCATGATCCAAACCATAGTGTAGAGCCTTGCACAGCTTCTTGGCAATAGATAGGGACTCACCAGTCATCATAAGTTAGCATAGACTCCTTCTGCTCTTTCATTATACAGGTAGGTTCTACGGGCCAGCAGCAATAGCGGATTAATTTGAAATTCACCACGTAGTTCTCTCTCTTTACAGTAACGAAGGTGGAACACCATCTAGGATGTCTACAAGATCAGAGAAGCAAAAATCACAGCCGAACTGCATAGGAGTGGTATTCCCTTCTCTGCCACAGCTAGGAAAGCAGAGTTATTCAAGTTATTAACATCCACATCACAGGTCCATAGAACAAGTATTAGTCCTAGCACATCTAGCAGACACTCAGGAGATATAGATATCAAAACATCACTGACAGAATTAGCCTCATCACTGGTATTAGTACACTCCAGATTAGATGCGATAGAAGCTCGTCAGGATAGATCAGCAGTGCTACAGGTTGTAGATTCAGAGCCTACCGTAAGCACATCAAGTTCAGCAGCAGCGGGGAATTTACAGCCTATCATTTCACCAGCTCATTACGTACCTGCTAATATCAAAAAAGACATACTGGAAGGTAAGGATGTCAGTCTTGTTTCCCTGCTCATTTCCTCACAAGATGGACTAGATACTAAAGCCTTCACTTGTGATCAGGTGTCAGTAGTCCTCAAGTCCAGGGACCCTAGACTAGGTAGGAAATTGAACATTGCGGAATTTGTGATAGCTTTTAGCTTGTACAGAGATGTGATATGTGCAGTTCACCCCCAAGAGAAGAATTAGATTTATATATGTTTAGGGTAGTCGAACTGGGGCACAAATATGGAGGATATGGATTCTATGACTATCATAGATCCTTTTCAGTGAAAGCAGCCACAGCACAAGCTCAACTTAATTACATCACGGATTGGGAGAAGTTAGACACAGAACTATTCTGCCGTCACTTTGCAGGTTTGCAACCTCCAGCATGCTCAGTATGCCAGTCAGCAGAACACCATTCAAATCTCTGCCCCTCAGTAACGAGTCCATCTAGTTCTACATCCCAGACTCTTGAAACTCCAGGGCAAAGTTACAGTACCCCCACTAGACCTAATAAAATGGATAGATTGGGCAGACCCATTATATACTTAGGGAAATCGCAATTATGTAATAACTATAATTATACGGGGTGTACTTTTGGTGGGTGCAGGATGCTTCATATCTGTGTGAACTGCTTCGATGCACACCCTAAAACTATATGCCCGAAACGTCTTTTTCCGAGAACATGACTAGGCGTAGTTAATGTGCAGACCTTACTGGGTTATCTACAGTATCACCCCTCAAAAGATCTAGTAGATTTCCTAGAATCAGGCTTTAAGGAAGGGTTTCACAGTGGAATCATAGCTTTACCCAGAGACACAACAGAGTGTAAGAACCTTCTTTCAGCTGTCAGAAACCCAGAGGTAGTGCACACTTTATTGGCTAAAGAGGTGGACAAAGGGTTTGTTTTGGGGCCTTTCACCCAACCCCAGTTTGCTATATGGAGGATTAATCCTATAGGTGTGGCTACTGGGAAATTTTCCAATAAACAGAGACTGATTTACGATTTGTCAGCCTCACATTCATCTTCCGTACCTAGTTTGAACTCTTTAGTGCCATCCAAGTAATACACTATGACGTACGTGACAGTAGATGACGCTATACAATTGATTGTACAATCAGGTAGGGGTACATGGTTGTCCAAAGCTGATGTTTCGGATGCTTTCAAACTGTTACCACAGCATCACACTCTATGGCACCTACATGGGATTAAGTGGAGAAATAAGTATTACTTTGCCACAAGACTCACTTTCAGGGCCAAGAGCAGCCCTAAGTTGTTCAACCTCTTCGCTGGAGCTTTGTGCTGGATACTGATGAATCCATGCAGGTCCCCCATGGTTATTCATTACCTAGATGATTTTTTGACCATTGAACCTCCCATGGGGGACCCAGTGGGCCTAGGTATTATCAGACCACTGTTTCAAGCCTTGAATATAGCCATTGCTCATGATAAAACCATAGGGCCTGTACACAATTTATGTTTTCTAGGGATACAGTTGGACACCATCACTATGGAAGCTAGTCTCCCGCCAGATAAGCTCAAACGTATCCAAACGGAGATTAATAAATTTTCAGGTATCAAAGTCTGTGAATTAGTGGAATTACAATCTCTCCTTGGCATGCTGGCACATGCCATGAAGATAATACCTCAGGGCCGCTCTTTCATATCCCATTTACTAGAGAAGTTGGTGGCAGGTCCCACTGTGGGTAGATTGGTACAGTTGGACAACTCCATTCAGTCTGATGTGGACTAAATTTCTGATGCATTGGAATGGTCGTTCCATGTTTATACCTAGGGCTGGCCCAAACTCTCCTTTTGTCATTACGGATGCCGCGGCTTCGGGGGGTTTCACTGCCATCTACCAAGATCATTGGTTGGAGGCAGAGTGGCCTCCGGAGGTTGGGGACATAGAGGGTTTTTTCACCACCTCAAGCTTGATGGAAATAAACCCTATGGTAGCAGCAGCTATCACATGGGGTAATCTGTGGAAGGATCAGACTGTCACAATTTACACGGACAATCAGGCCACTGCTCATATCATTCTGAAGGCTAGATCTAATTCTAAAACTATTATGCCCTTCGTTAGAAAGCTGACTTGGACAGTGATAGTGGACAATTTCAATATCGTATGCAGATTCATACCAGGCATGTGCAACACTAGAGCTGACGCACTTTCCCGACTTAAATTTCAGGTTTTTCTCAATCTACAGCCTACCGCAGATCCTCTCCCCACTCCAGCTCCTCACACTGGAACCCTCATGATGCAGTGATATTTCATTTACAAGCAGCAAGCACTTTAATGGACAATACTTTATCTGATAATACGAAGAGAAGTTACATCAGAGCATGGGAAGTATTCCATAGATATATCAGCATGTATAAGATTTCTGAACCTTTTGCCATCCATACTATCATAGCTTTTATCACACATTGTCACCTATACCTGAAACTGGCATATTCAACAATTAAATTATATACGGCAGGCATTTCTCATGTGATGCAGAGGACAGAACCACTACGTCAGTCAGTTTTTTCTTATCATCCCATTAGGCTTCTACTGAAAGGCATAGAGAAAGCTACACCACTCACTACCCCAAGGAGACTCCCCATAGATGATCTATTATTTAAAAAACTCGCCCATATGCTCGAGACAGAACCATTTGAACCAATGGTAAATCTTACTATCACCGCCGCCATGTATTTGGCCTTTTATGGGTTTCTCAGGCCAGGTGAGCTTACTACCACCTCCCCAGGGGATAGATGTCCAAGGGTATCAGATCTTAATAAAATAAATGACCATTATTGCCTTACATTGATTAGGTCCAAAACCAATCAAGTGGGTCCGGCAACATGCATTAACCTTTACCCGACTTTTGGGGACCACTGTCCAGTAAAGGTTCTGGACAGATACCTTGATATGATCAAAGATAGACCACGATCCAACCCGTTATTCATGCATCAACGGGCGGCACTGACCACACACAAATTCATGTATTACATTAAAGTCATGTTCAATAGATTAAGTCTTAATCCATCTAGTTACACAGGACACTCATTCCGTATAGGGGCTGCTACTGCGGCATCTAGGCATGAGATACAGGTGCACATCATAAAGAGAATGGGCAGATGGAAGTCCACATGCTATAACTTATACATTCCTCATCCAGAGGTTGAGTTGCGTAAGGCCTTCTGGAAACTGTCTTGTTGATTGTATATTTTGCTGTTACAAAATAAAGATGGTTGGGTGCTTTATTCGTTTCCAATTTTTGACCTCTCTCAGGCCTAGTCAGTCGGTCAGAAAGGGCACAATGCTTCTAACATTAGCTCTCATACTGCTTGGGCCCGACCACAAATGAAAGGCTAATATGTAGCCTGCAATTGTGAGAGGGCCTTAGGACACATATACTGACCTCCGTTAGCAGGTCAGCACGGCGGCGTATCTGCGTGGTCCCACCTCACCCACCCCCCTTTTTTCAAATACTTTACACTCATCATTCATCATTGTAGGCCCTCTCTTAGGCCTAGTCAGTCGGTCAGAAAGGGCACAATGCTTCTGACATTAGCTCTCATACTGCTTGGGCCCAACCACAAATAAATATTAAGTATAATGGTTATGCTATTACTGAACTAAGTTCCTTAAGTACCCTTGGGTGTATACCATCCAGTCCACTTAGGTACAATCCATCACTACTATAAAGATTGCCCCCAAGGGAAAAGACTGCCCAATGCTCTAGGAACCCAAACCCCTCCTGCTTACACCAAGTCTTTATCCACGCATTTAACTCCCTAATCTCCCGTTGCCTTTCTAATGTAGCGTGTAGCACAGGTAGTATTTCAGAAAATACTACCTTAGAGGTCCTCTGCTTAAGCTTATATCCTATTTCCCTGAAATCCTTCTTAACGGACCTCCATTTTCCACTGACTTTGTGATTAGTACCAACATGCACCATGGAAGCCGGCTCATGCCCAGCCCCTCCCAACAATCTATCAACCCGATCAGCCACATGTCGAACCCGAGCTCCCGGGAGACAGCAAACTGTACAATTGTGGCGATCTTGGCGACAGATTATCCTGTCTGTCTTCCTAATAATAGAATGCCCTACCACCACCATCTGTCTAGGTCTGCCTGAGTCCCGGATCCCATCCATGCTAGAGGGGCTGTTCACCCGGCTGTTAGAGAGAACAGTCCTCCTCAGCAAAGACATTCCTGCGTCAGCATCCCCAACATCATTACTCAATGTAGCAAATCTGTTAGGATTAGTAAACACAGGAGTGTCCTTCCTATTCCTCTGTCCACCCCTTGCTATGTCTAACTGTAACCCATCTGGCTACCTGCTCTTTCTTTGTGCAATCTCCACCCCCAGAACTACCTACCACCGCTTCCTGCTACTCAGTCAGCAGACCCCTCTCAAGATTGGCCGTCTCTCTCAATGTTGCAACCTGCCCCTCCAGATCTCTAATACGGGCTTCCAGAGAGACCACTTGCTCACATCTGTCACAGAGGTATGCACCCTGAAACAGTTGTTCCAGGTGTGCAAACATATGGCAGTTTGTGCACTGAGTTAAATGGACAATCATGCTACCACTCATATGTGCCAGTTACCACTAGCTAAAAGGCAGGGAAAAAATATCTGCACAATAAGATTGATAAATGTGTTCCCCTGTGTAATCCCCTGTATTTGAATTCCCCTGTTTTAAATTCCCACACTTACCACACTTCTGCACTTGAATTCCCCTGTTTAAATTCCCACACTTTCCACAGTTCTGCACTTGAATTCCCCTGTTTAAATTCCCACACTTTCCACACTTCTGCACTTATACACTGATGCAAGATTCACCCGTTCAAGTATTCACTATGTATCTGCTATTTAAGCCAGGAATCCACCAATTACAAACACAGCAATTAGTCACTCCCACCACACCAGACTTCAATTATTTTCTTTTCTCACAGCAAAGAGAGGGAAAACAAAACCCAAAGAGATTTGTTTTTTAACCTCTCCTTTACCACACTACACCACACACAATATACTTATTCTGTTTTTCCAGCAAGTATTCAAACTCAGTCTTTCAGGGCACAGGTCACTGATCAATTTACAGAGCTCTCTCACTGCTTTCTATATAATCCAGGAATCCACTAATTACAAACACAGAAATTAGTCACTCCCATTACACCAGACTTCAATTATTTGCCTGTCTCACAGCAAAGAGAGGGAAAACAAAACCCAAAGATATTTGTTTTTTAACCTCTCCCTTACCACACTACACCACACACAATATACTTATTCTGTTTTTCCAGCAAGTATCCAAACTCAGTCTTTCAGGGCACAGGTCACTGATCAACTTCTACCTCTGAGTTCCAGCACTGTTGTCCCACTGCACTGGTAGCCACAGAACTACACATATTAAGTTTGAACCCTGATGGGCATTGGTGAAAATCAGCAAAGTTATAGCAGGAAATTTTGGGGGTTAGGGAAAAGTCAGAAATGTTATGTAGCTTCTATGCATGGACATTTTTGTGGAAAAAGCAGTATATTGAGGGTTTTCTGCTAAAATCCCCACAGAAAAAAAATGTCACCCATGCCTAACTAGTACCACTTACCTGTCCCGAATGGTACTGATAAAGTGAAACTTTTGCCTTAATTCAAGTTTGCATAATTGAAAACTGCATTAAAAACTGTCTATATGTCATGTTAATCAAAAGTCCAGCAGATGTATAGTTTAGGAGATATTCACACTTTTATTTCTGGACAAAGTGAAACTAGACAATTCTGGTGCTGCACAAAGCTGCATTAGCATATAACACATAACTGAAACATTCATTAGCATATGGAACATCATTGAAAATGATTCATTAGCATATGAAATGTCATTGAGTATCTTAATTAGTATATGAAAATGTTACCGATACAGCACGGGTACCCCAATCAGCATACATTAGCATATGCAAGAAGTGCGAATATCTTCTGAACTGTACATTTGCTAACCTTTTGGTTAAAATGACACAACCTGAATTAAGGTGAAAGCTCCACTTTAACAGAAGCACTGTTTAAACAAAAATAAAATAGATATTCCTGTAGTACTAGCATTCTGTAAGAGTAACACACCTATCCCCTATGCAATGATGTTGCCTTGCTTACTCCATTCAGAGAAGAGGAAAAGGTCACGTATTACACATGCGCGACCCCTTCCACTCATTCCTGTTTGACTGGGTGGGGAGGTTACATGAAAAAAAAATAGGATTGGATATATAAAAGCCAACCATACTGGTTTTTTTCTCACAGTGGCCTTCTTGTGGCACAGTCAGAATTGGGGGAGGTGTTCTATAATTTATATTTTAGCAGTGGTGATTGTGGCAGCAGGAGATTAGGGGATTTTTATTTGCATTTTTTACATTTATTTAGGTTATTGATGTGGAACACCAAAGTATGGTGAACACTGCTGGACCTCAAACATCAAGGTGAGTATACATTTTTCACATGAACATATAATGGAGGGTGGTGAAAGGGGTTCCAGGTTTTTCTAAAAATTAAAATGGGGCTATGGACCGCAAATAAATTTTTAAACATTCTCTCCCTGGGAGGGCAGAGGATAGGATCACAAACCCCTTCCTCTCTGCATTTTACAGATTGATATGGTGTTTCCAGACCCCATATCAACCTTTTATTAAGTTCACTGGTCCAGTGTATGATTCACTGTGAGGCCCACAGTTTATTTACAATACATTGCAAGCTGCCTGGCATCAGAGGGGTTCAGGGTGACTTATGTGAGTGGGGGAATGGTGGTTGGGTGGACATGGAGACACAGGGGGCACTGTGGTGGTTTTCAGGGCCACATAGGTCTTTTTACCCGATTTTATACCCTGAGCTGGTTGAGCAAAGGCACCTTGCAAGGGCCATTCTGCTAAGGTTCTGCTAGCATATCATAGCAGAATAGCCTTGTCCAATGCTATTTTGGGCTGTTTTTGTATGTATACAGAATTGGAAAATTCAGTATAAATACCAACCAAAACCTGACAGTAAAAGTAACAGAAAGGCTAACAAAATGCCATTTTATTCCAGTCTAATGGAATGGAATATTGGCTTAGGGGGTACACAATGCATTGCAAAGCAAAGTGTTGAGTACCCTCTGGCACTCAAAGCATTACATTTTATGAAACTGTAAGTGGTAACATGGACAAGACTACTGCTGTTGAATTTTACAAAATACTTTAATACTATGCCTTGCAACCAGTTACTACATACATTCAAATGTTTTAGTTTTGGGGGTGATATTTGTGCATGGATAGATAACTGGTTAAATTATGGAATGCAGAGCATTATTGTAAGTAGAACCTCTTCAAGTTGGTGTGAAGTGAAGTGCCTCAGGATTCAGGGATGGTCCCAACAGCTTTTAATTTGTTTATTAATGTTCTTGGTGTGAGTAATGAAAGTATCAGTCTTTACTGCGGAAGGACATACACACAGAGAAAGATGTTTATTGTTTCCAGAAGGATTTAGATAAGCGGAGTGAATGAGCAGAAAAGTGTCAGATGAGGTTTAATATGGATAAATGCAAAGTTATATACATCTGGGTTGCAACAAGCATTTGATCCATACAATAATTGAGAAACTACTTAGAAAATCCCTGTTAAAAAAAAAGATTTAGGAGTACTGATGGACAATGGACTTTATAACAGTTTGCAGTGTCACTCAGATGGCGCAAAAGCCAATGGGGAAGTATCATGTATAAAAAGTGTAATAGATAAAAGGATTTGAAGATTTTAGTGATATAGAAAAACACTAGCAACAATGGGTTTGTTTGCCTTAGAGATATCTAAGGAGGGATTTGATTACTATTTGCAAATATTCAGGGGAAATACTTGTAAATCTCTGGGGAACTATTTACTCAAAGAGCTGAGCAATAAACAAAGTATAATCCAATAAAAGTAGCTGAAAGGTGTTTTGACCGAAACAAAGGTAGGGATTTTTTTACAGTAAGGGCGTTAAGGTTGTGGAATTCTTTGCTTCACAAGCTCTGTTTGCAGATACTGTAGATGCTTAAAAATGGTATTGTATACCTTCCTAGCTCTGGGGTTATTTCTCTTGTGCAGAGAGGATTTGCCTATGAGGATTTGACCAGTATGGTATAAATATGGAAATTTCCTTTCTGCAATGGCACATGGGAGTGAAAAATGTGACTTAAGCAGCACTTGAGAGGCTACCATGCCTTGAACAAAACACTTAATTTTGTTCTTTGTCTGTATGCGATCAGCATACTCTTTGTTTTTGTAGTCTCCTTAAGTGGAAGGGCATCCCAGGCATGGGCTCTTGCTCTCCATGTGCCTAGAGGGAATCAGCTGCACCCAACTGAGTATGCCCACAAATGCCAAAATGTATGTCTGGGGTTGTGCTATTTCTCTCGCGCAGAGAGGATTTGCATGACATTTCAGAGCTGAACTGTCTGAGAGAGGGACCAGTCTGATATGAATATTGAAATCTACTCTCTGTAATGGCACATGGGAATGAAAAACTTAACTTGAACAGCACTTGAGAGGCTACCATGCCTTGAACAAAACACTTAATTTTGTTCTCTCAGTGTGCGTTCATCATACTCTTTGTTTTTGTAGTCTGTATAGAGGTAGTTGTATAGTAAAGTATTTGATGGGGTTGAAAAAAAGACATGCTTCCATCAAGTCTAGCCCATGCCAAATCATGGCTATTGACCCACTGAAGTCTCAAGTGGGTAAACAAAATTCCTGACTCCAAATAGTTCCCTGGATCAACAAATCTGCATTGAAGCCAACTGTTATAATTCTGTGCTAGATAGGTATCCATTACTTTGTCTAAAGCAGTTACAGTATCAGGAAGCACAGCGTCCCGAGGCAAAGAATTATATAGCTTTACCGTCCTTACTGTAAAAAATCTCTGCCTTTGTTTAGTCGAAAATTCCTTTCCTCTAATCTTAATGGTTGACATGTCCTTCTTAGCTTAAATAATTAATTGGACAGTTCTTTGTATTGATCTTGAATGTACTTGTAAATGGTAATCATACCAACCTTTAGACGTCTCCTCTCTAATGTAAACAGACCCTGTTTGGCTAGTCTTTCTTTATAACTCAGATCCTCCAATCCCTTTATCAGTTTTGCTGCACATCTCTGCACCTTTTCCAGTTCAATAATGTCTTTTTTAAGAACTGGCGCCCAAAATTGTACTCCATATTGTAGATGAGGCCTAGCCAAGGATTTATACAGAGGTAGGATAATATTAGCATCCCTTGCATCTACACCTCTTTTTATGCAGGCTAGTACCCTGTCTGCTCTTGCAGCAGCTGAGTGACTCTGCACACTGCCGTGAAGTCTATCAGTACTCCTAAATCTTTCTCTAATGAGGTTTCCCCGAGTTGTTTCCCATTTAGAGTATATGTAGCATGTTTGTTTCTACAGCACAAATGTATAACCTTACATTTATCTACATTAAATGTCATCTGCCACTTTTTTGCCCATTCACTCAGTTTATCTAAATCCTGCAGAGAAAAAGCATCCAGCTCTGTATGTATTACACAGCTTACACAGCTTAATTAGCAAAGACTGATACGCTACTTCAATTCCCACATCTAGATCATTAATAAACAAATTAAAATGCATTGGGCCCAGGACTGAACCCTGTGGCACCCCACTTACTACTTTAGACCAACCTAAAAAGGTTCAATTTACAATAAATCTCTGCCATCATTTAACCAATTATCAACCCATGTACAAATATCACTCCAAAACCAAAGCCTTTTAATTTAATGCATTAACCTGTTGTGAGGCACAGTATCAAAGTTTTTTTTTTATCAAAATCAAGTATACTACATCAACAGCAATTCCCTTGTCCAAAGTACTAGTTATCATTTCATAAAAATGAAAGTAAATTAGTCTTACATTATCTATTCTTCATAAAATCATGCTGGCTCCTTCGAATAATATTTTGTGATTTCACATTGTTTTGAATACTGTCAGTTAGTAACCCTTCTAATATCTTACCCACTATGGAAGCACTATGTCTGATGAAAGAGAATCAGTTATATAAAGTTAGTATTTAAGGGTAGATTTAAAGGGGGATTTTAAATTTGGCTTAAGTGGGTCATAATGTGGTTAACAGAACTTGCTTAAGAGTAGTCCTCATTTGAACTCTGCTATGGCTTTGAACCTTGAGTGTGCCCATGTCTCAGCTGAATCATGGACAAGACACAGGGTTCTCTCTCTATGGCTAATATCATTCAGGCTGATAAAGTCTATTGATTACTGTGTGGAGGTGAAATAAAACTATAGACCTAAAATGATGCACAGTATATACAGGCAACTGGCGATGCTGTACAAAATGTATGTAATTAGCTATATTTTACTCCTGTATGATTGACTGTGATGGTCTGACAGACTACGTGTCCAATGTAAGATGACTGTTTAGACTCTGTAAAGTAGATTCCCCACAAAGAGACGACAGACTGCTATTTCAAATAAATAATATGAGCACAACAACAGATAATACAGGGTACACTGCAAGGCAAGCCCCATTGGGATAGATACTTGGGAGAAAATACTAGAGTACGTATCTCACTGGCGGTGGCTGCTCTCTGGGTTCCTTTGCTGCAGCCTAGGCTGAGTTAGAGATGCTGGCTGCAAGGCCAGATTAGTGCCAACTGGAGGAGGCACCCCAGAGAACAGCAGCTACCCACTGAGGTCAAAGAGGATACTGAGCAAATAACCCACATACGGTATAGTCATAGATGTTATACAGGAACACTGAGGCCTGGAGCTCAATTGAAAACAGGATAGTCGAAGTCTGACTGGTGGTCGAGGCGGTCTATGGTCGACTGGCGGTCAATGATTGGTGGTCGAGGTGGTTAATGATCATCTTATGGTCGAGGTGATAGAAGCCCACCAGGGTCAAGACAAATGAGAAGTCAGACGAGCTAGATCAGAAATGGGCGGGCAGCGCAGTATAAGGCAGCAGATGGAGGAATGGTCTAACAATGGAGCCAAAGGTGGAAACAGGATATCAGATGAGCATGGTACCAAACAGCAGAACAGGAAGTAAATCAAAGGAGGAGCGAGGTCAATACACTAGAAAACACTCAGGAATAATACAGGAAACTAAAGGTCACAATTTAGAAACCGTTGATAGTGCTACCCATGAGATTCTTTAAATGAAAAGGCTTTGGTTGAATCCTTTGAAGTGAAACTTTTGTGTGAAGAAGTGAAGACCATGAGTGTGAGAATGTGGTGTTTATGAGAATTAAGAGGGACTGTATTTGGGTTGTAGTCAATAGGCTACAGATGTGCCATTCTCATGCAAACTAACTGCACCATAGGGATCAAAGAAAGATTGTGTTTAACTGAAATTTAACTTTTAACCTTTTGAATGCATTGAGACCTCTCTAGTACTCAAAAGGGTAAAAGACCCATTTAATAAAATGGATAATTGTATTTGTTGGTTTGCCCCAGAACAGCACCTGTTTCATTTCTTGAATATGGACCTGTGTGTGGGAGTGAGGGTTAGGGAGAGGTAGTGGGGGTTTGTGTGTGAGAGTGAACTTTATGTTAAATAGTATGGTCTGTGTGAGTGTGTGTTGGGGGGGCATTAATGGGTATTGAGTGTGTGACAGTTGATCTGTATGGGTGTTAATGAAATAATGTGTGAGAGTGGGTATATATGAGACAGTGGGTCAGTGTTCTTAGGGACTCCAGTTACTATATATTCAGGCCCAGTTAGGGGTGGCATTTGCCTGGGGTGGCATTTGCCAGGGGTAGTAGTTGGCACCTTTCTCAAAGTACAGCTTTATCTAAGTACTGAGAGTTAGGCAAGAGAGATAATATGTTAATATCTATCCAGTATGCTGCATTGTATGCTATATGAAGACAGTCTCCTAACAACTTTCTCATCTTCCTTACAGGTATGTGTTTCCTATCCAGTCTGCTTCAAGTTCTGTGCTGTACCCCAATTGTTTATTAACTATACAGTTTCCCGGTATGTGTTTCCTATCCAGTCTGCTTCAAGTTCTGTGCTGTACCCCAATTGTTTATTAACTATACAGTTTCCCGGTATGTGTTTCCTATCCAGTCTGCTTCAAGTTCTGTGCTGTACCCCAATTGTTTATTAACTATACAGTTTCCCGGTATGTGTTTCCTATCCAGTCTGCTTCAAGTTCTGTGTTAGTTGGACTTTTTAGTAGGCAGCACAGTCTTAGTGTTAGTGTTAGTTGGACTTTTTAGTAGGCATCACAGTCTCTATGTGTGTGATAATGATCCAAGTTACTAGATACAGGCTGAAAAGGTAACCAATATCTACTATAACTTGGCAGCCTGGGTTTTATTGCTTTCATTCTTTATTTAGATGTTGATCCAGTTTTATTACTGCATTTGCTGTTCATTACTATTATTGCAAATATTTCTGATGGATACAGTTGGCAACTTTATTGTTTTGAAATAATGATTTGAGGCTATTTAAACAATGAATATACATTTAACTGACCTACCTTAAATTTACCATGATGTTATTACATGCCATTTTTAGGTTTCCAAGCCAGAAACTATTCCTTGTACGCCACTGCCCCAATGTGGCTATTTTTTGTATTTCAGGTGTTTGTACTGTTAATTTTGTTATGTATGTGTATCTTTATTCATATGGCTTCACACAGTGTATGCAGCACCTTTACAACAGTAGTGTGCTACAATAAATAAATAGGGATAAAATAAGTATCATAGTCATAGAAACAATAGGAGATAGTTCCCTGTCCCCAGGAGCTTACAGTCTAAATAGGAGACAGACAACAGAGTATGAAGGTGTCAAGTGCTGTGAGTCCAAGTTTTGAGTTTGCCAAAAGGTAGTGCATGGTCCTAGTGCTCCAGAAGACAGGATTTCAGGGTGGACTTCAAGATAAAGAGGAATTGTTCCAGTCATAGGGAGAGAGGTATGGAGTTCCATAGGTAGGGAGAGGAAAGGGAAAAAGGTTTGAGATGAGAGAGGGCAGACGGTGTGGATGGAAGGACTTTTTAAGTTATACATTTCTGAATGGGGAGACATGTCAGATGTCTAAGAATTATGTGAGCAGGGTCAGTTTTTTGGGGGGAGTGTGGTGATTGTGCAGCTGAGCTTAGTGCAGGGGGAAAGATGAGAAGCCGGGAGGCCAGTTAGTAGAACATTGCAATAGTCTAAGCAGGACAAAATGAGGACATGCACAAGAGTTTTCATAGTTTTTTGGGAGAGGAATGGGTGGCTTTTACAAAGAAGAGAAAGAAGTGACAGGTTCTAGCCACGGTGTTAATGTGAGGGGAGAAGGAAAGGAAAGAATCAAATATATCCTCAGCGTGCTGAGCTGACCAGATAAATGTCATTTCCATTACCTGTTATGGTGAAGCTGGGTGTTGGGCAAGATATTGGAGGGTAAATGAGAAGTCTGTTTTGGACATGTTTCTCTTCAGATAATGGTTGGCCATCCAGGAGGGTATGGCAAAGAGGCAGTCTGAAATTTGTAACTGAATTTGAGGTGAAAGATCAGGAGTGGACATATAAATTTGGGTATCATCAGCATATAGATGATACTTGAAGCCAAATTAATTAATAAGTTCATTCAATGACAGGATGTACAGGGAGAAAAGTAGCGGACCCAGAACAGAGCCTTAAGACACCCCCACAGACATAGGGACTGTAGAAGAGATGTTATTGACTTAAGACACAAAAAGGAATGTTGTGAGGGATAGGAGGAGAGCCATGAGGCCACCTAACTGCAGAAACCAAGATTGTGGAGAATCTAAGCAAGAAGAGAATGGCTAACGGTATACAAAGCAGATGATGAGTGAAGTAGTATAAGTATAGAGAACTGGCCTTTGGCCATATATATTTTATGCGTGTGTGTGTGTTTAATGGAGCACTCACAAGTCTTAACCCTTTAAGGACTGGCCAGTTTTCTCTGTAATGATAGCTGCAAATATTATGTTTCTTGTGCTTGTTTGTTAAACACGTTTTTTGTGTTTAATTATGAAGTAGGGGTGCACTGAAATTTTGGTAGCCCAAATGATTCAGCCCAAAATGGCCGAAAATCCGTGGACGCAAGAAAGCTGTGGGTAAGCCGGCAAAAAAGTGATGGCAGTTCAGGCACATCTCGCAACAGTTGATCCAGATGACATCCTGATCTGTCATTCTCCCCATCAGAGGTCATGATCCGGTTCCCGTCTCACTTCCGGTTCCAATATAATAGAATTATCCCAAAAACTATTTTAAAAAAGGTGGGTGGAAAAAAGTCATTTTCGGTTTCAGTTTTCGGTAAAGTGCATCCTGAAGTTTCTTTTCCGGTTTCAGTTCAGAATTTTCATTTCGGTGCACCCCTATTATAAAGTGAACCCATGCAATCAATATTATATTTTTTTTTCTTTTTCAGGACAAAATAAACTTTCTTTAGTTACCACATGTAAAAATATATCTCTTACTTATCCTATGGTACTGATTTTCCCAATACAGTACAAACCACATGGGCACGTAGTAAAGTAGACCACAAAATCAGAAATACAAGTCACCCTCTATCCAATTCTAATATTTTCATTGGTATATAGGTGTCTGAACAAATTCCCTGACAACACTGAATTGTATGTGGTACATCTAACACATAGAGGAATATGAACTAAGGGGTGATAAAGAGGAGATAAAGTGGAGATAACTTCTCCAGAGATATCGCTTCTCCAGTTAATATGTTATTCTATGGAGTCCATTTACTAAGATCCCTAAAGATTGAGAGATCATTGTGCATAGGCTCCATAGAATAACATAGGAATTGGAGAAGTGATATCCTGGAGAAGTTATCTCCACTTTATCACCTCTTTATCACAACTTAGTACATCTCCCTCATCCTATTTTTGGTTTTGGAAACAAACATTCAATTATACTTGTTATATTTCCAGTTCTACATTTCTCTATCATCAGGTCAGTTCTCATAAGGATATCCCTTAACCTTTTGCTCTCCAAATTACAAAATATGGAGGGAGTTCCTCAAAGAATGGAAATGAAGAATTAGTGGATAAAATATTCCAAAAACTCCACACAGTCTTACTTAGCTTCTCAGTATGATGAATAATTGCATACAAAGGCTAGACATTGTCTCTTAGTCGCTTTATAGTGTTCCTAAAGCAGATCACGTACCTTGCATTTTGGTAACTGTTCATCAAGCAAGGATTGCATTTCACTTAAAGGGATAGTAATGTTTCACAAAAAAGCAAATCTGATTAATCTTCATAGTATTTGGGCCATGGAGAGCGTTATTACCATACTGTCCGAGTTGTAGTTCAAGAGTAATTGAATGATAAAGTATCTCCCTCCTGCCCCTTTTACTGATGTAACACTGATCACCTCAGAGCAGCAAGACTGTCCAGATGGATCACAGCAAGGGACAATCTTCAGTGAGCATGAGGAAAAGCCTGAAAAACCTTTCAAGGGGGGCAGGGTTTTCCTTATGCTCACTGTAAGAAGATTGTCACTTGCTGCAACCTGTCAGGTCAAGAAACCAGATTTTACATCTGAGGGGAGGAGGCTTACACTAGGTTAAAGGTGCAGGAGGGGGATACTTTATCATTCAATTACTCTTAAACTACAACTCTAACAGTACTGAAATAACACTCTCCATGGTTCAAATACTATGAAGATTAACTGGAGCTTGTCATGGATATCAAGGAATGTACAAGAGACAGTATAAGTTTGAAACACCACCTTTATTGAACCCAGTAAATAATCAATGGCAAACCACACTGATAATAGATAGTGTAGTGAATAGGTACAAAGCAAGTGGTTCCTACCAGAAATAGGAGGTTGCTTCTAGATGACTCAATGAAGGCAACCGTGAAAGAGCACAAACTGGGGCTGGGACCCAGGTAGGTAAAACGTAGACTGGGGCTAAGACCCAGGAAAGTATAACGGAGTAACTGGGGCTGAGACCCAGGAAAGATAGCGTACAGGTTGCCAAAAGAGAATAAACTGACTCAGGCCTGCAGTCAGAATCAGGCGGTAGTGAGGACAAGCCAAGGGTCAATACCAGAGCAGGTAGTCAGCCAGAGCCGATGGTCAATGCCAAGGGGATAGCCAGACAAGCCAGGGGTCAATAAAAGAGTGGGCAGTCAGCCAGAGCCAATGGTCAATACCAATCGGACAGTCAGACAAGCCAGGGGTCAATACCAGAGCGGGTGTTCAGCCAGAGCCGATGGTCAATACCAAGCGGATAGTCAGACAAGCCAGGGGTCAATGCCAGAGCGGGTAGTAAGCCAGAGCCAAAAGTCCAATACCAAGTAGGTAGTCAGCAAGCCACAACACTGGACACTGGAGAGAAAGCCAAGCCAAGCCAAGGGTCATACACAAACACACACTAAACTGAACTGCACTGGAACACCAAGAAAGGGCAACTGGTATGGTGTCCAGGCAGTTTATATGCAGATTTCCCCACCCCTAGGAGGTGGAGCACTAATGTGGCCTGTTCTTTTAAGAGAGGGACGAGACGTCACAAGAGGGAATCCTAGTGATATACGCCCGACTCTACTGGCCGGTAGAGGAAGCCTGCAGTTGCGGCAGGAGCCGCATAGGGCAGAAGAGAGGAGACCAGCGCCCAGACGAGAACCAGGCTCTCTTCCAAGCTTAAGATGTGGTGTGGCCACAAAGAGACAATCAGAGGGGACCGGCCGCCTCCCTGAGCACCGGAGCAGCTGGCTTCCCTCCGGATGCCGAGGTAAGCGCATATGCTTACAGTACCTCCCCTTCAATGACCTCTCCCCTGCGGGAGCGGTCGAGGTTTAGAGGGAAAGTGGAAATTAAATCTCCTAATGAGAGCGGGAGCATGGATGTCTGTAAATGAGACCCAGGAACGCTCCTCAGGTCCATATCCATTTCAATGTACCAAATATTGTAGGCGACCTTGGACCCTATGAGAATCCAGAATATTTTGTACCTCGTACTCCTCATGGTCTGCAACCCTAACGGGACCAGGACGGACAGGAGCGGATGTATAGCGGTTGCAGACCAAGTGCTTCAGTAAGAAGACATGGAAAATGTTATGAATGCGCACACTGGCCGGGAGCTCCAGGGCATATGCAACAGGATTAATTCTGCAAAGAACCCGGAAGCGACCAATGAATCGAGGAGCCAGTTTTCTACAAGGTACCTCTAAGTTTAAGTTTTGTGTGGATAACCAGACTCTCTACCCAACCTGAAACACCAGTGCCGGCAACCTTCTACGATCGGCCTGCTTCTTTTGCCGCTGTGTGTACCTTTGAAGGGTTCTCTGAACCCGTACCCATGTGGAGCGGAGTTCCCTTAAATGCTCCTCCAGAGCTGGAATATCTTGTGCCTCAAATGACTCTGGAAGTACTGCAGGCTGGTAGCCATAGTTAACCATAAACAGGGAAGTCTGAGTCGACGAGTTCATGGCACAATTCCGGGCAAAGTCCGCACACGGTAACAGGCTCGCCCAGTTGTCGTTATGGTTCGAGACATAACAGCGCAGGAACTGTTCCAAGGCCTGATTAGATCTCTCTGCCGCACCATTGGACTGAGGGTGGTAGGTGGAGGAGAAAGAGAGCTGGATACCCAATTGAGCACAAAACGTTCTCCAAGAGCGCAACACAAACTGGATCCCTCGATGCGACACAATCACCTTAGGCACCCCATGTCGAAAGACCTCCTTATCGAAAATACCAGCCAATTTCTGTGCAGTTGGCAATTCTTTGACCGTTACAAAGTGGTCCAACTTCGAAAACCGGTCTACAATCATCAATATGACTATGCATCAATCTAATACAGGTAATTCAACCATGAAATCAATTGATATTTGAGACCATGGACGCTCTCCATTAGGAACCGGTCGAAGGAGACCAGCAGGGAGGTGCCGAGGAGTCTTAGTTTGCGCACATGTATGACAAGCTGCTACGAAAGCAGAAACATCAGATCAAATACTAGGTCACCAAAACAGTCTAGATACGGACCATAATATTTGATCTCTTCCAATGTGCCCTGCTGCTTTGGAAGAGTGGTAGGTTTCTAACAGTTTGACCCTTAAGGGTTCAGGCACAAAGCATTGCCCATGCAGTTTGTCAGCCAGAGCCGTCCCTTGAGCCGCCAATATCTCTGTCCCCAAAGGAGACGCAATTCTGGTGAAAATGGTTGCCAAAATACGGTCCAGAGGAATGACAGCTATTGGATCACAATCCTCTTTAGACAAGGTACCGAAATGGCGGGACAGGGCATCAGCCCTAATGTTTTTCGTACCAGGCAGGTAGGAGACAACAAAATTGAAGTGGGATAAGAACAGTCTAGCCTGACTTAGGGACAGATATTTAGCTTCAGAAAGGTAGGTCAAGTTCTTATGATCCGTTAGGATAAGAATAGGCACACAAGTACCTTCAAGTAAGTGCCACCACTCACGTAAAGCTTGGACCATGGCTAATAATTTGTGGTTCCCAATTTTGTACAGGGTCTCTGGCTTCAAAAGTTTTCATGAAAAGCATCCACAAGGAAGCAAAGGGTCATCTGGAGAAGACCGCTGAGACAGGAGGGCGCCTACTCCCAACTTAGACGCGTCGACCTCCAAAGTGAATGGTAACTTGGGATTTGGATGTCTCAGAAGTGGAGCTTTGAGGTTTTCAAAAGCCCAAAGAGCATTCGGAGAACACTCAGAAGTATTAGCACCCTTGTGATCATATCAGTAATAGACTTGACAATAGTATAAAACTGATAATAGTTGGCGAAGCCCAATAATCGCTGAATTGCCTTGAGTCCCATAGGAAGGCGCCACTGGAGTACCGCAGAAAGCTTCCCAGGATCCATAGCCAGCCCATAGGAGGAAATCACATAGCCAGGAATGTGATCTGGGGCTGGTGAAATTCACATTTCTCCAACTTGCAAAACAGGTTATTGGCCCAAAAGAGTTGTAACACCTTCGCCACATCAGTTCCATCAGTTCGGTGTTGTTCCAGATTCAGGGAGTGGATGAGAATGTTATTATCACGGTGCCCGTGATTGCTCGCCCTTGCTGTCAGTCAGGTGTGTGTATTCTCCATTGGCCGCCTGTTTAACGCCACTGCCTATTTAAACTGGCATGAGGCACCCTTAGGTTGCCCTTTTGTGGTGTCTCTGCATCTGCAGTCACCTGTCTTTATGTATCCTTGGGCCTGTTGATCTGCTACCAGTCTCAGCGTTTCTCCACTGTCAGAGCTGCTGTTGCAAGGTTCCTGTCTTCGTTCCAGATCTGGTTGGACTGTTGTTCCTGCTTCTGATCCGGTGCTGGCATTGTTCCTGCTTCCGTTCCTGACCCGGTTGGCCATCCTGCCGTTCCCGTGGTTGTCCAGGAGGGCAACCTGTTCCTGATGCTGTATCCTGATTTACTTCGTCTGGCTGCCTAGTCGCCTGGGCGCCATTTTTATCACGGGGCTTACTCCACAAAACGGTTGCTGACTCCGTTGTATAGAACCGGTTGGGCGTTCCATTGCTCCAGTACGGGGTACTGGTTTACTCCATATACCGGTTGCTGATCCATTGTATAGAACCGGTTGGGCATTCCACTGCTGCAGTACGCGGTACCGGTTTACTCCACATACCAGTTGCTGATCCGTGATATAGAACCGGTTGGGCATTCCACTGCTCCAGTACGCGGTACTGGTTTGCTCCATATACCGGTTGCTGATCCTGTTGCATAGAACCGGTTGGGCGTTCCATTTGCTCCAGTACGCGGTACTGGTTTACTACATCTACCGGTTGCTGAGTCCGTTGCATAGAACCGGTTGGGCGTTCCATTTGCTCCAGTACGCGGTACTGGTTTACTCCACATACCGGTTGCTGATCCCGTTGTATAGAACCGGTTGGGCATACCATTGCTTCAGTACGCGGTACTGGTTTACTCCATCTACCGGTTGCTGAGTCCATTGCACAGAACCGGTTGGGCATTCCTTGCTCCAGTACGCGGTACTGGTTTACTCCACATGCCGGTTGCTGACCCGTTGCATAGAACCGGTTGGGCATTCCATTGCTCCAATACGTAGTACTGGTTTACTCCACACACCGGTTGCTGATTCCGCTGTATAGAACCGGTTGGGCTATATTACTGTCTATACTGTGTACTGGTTTGCTCCACTCTCCTCTCTTGGCTGCTGCCTTACCATCTCAGCATTAGTGGAGCTGTCCTCATATTCCTACAGGCTGCCTTGCCCGGTATATTGGCAAGGCCGGTAGAGCCACATTCAGTGATTATTTACCCTTCAGGCTGCCTTGCCCGGTATATTGGCAAGGCCGGTAGAGCTGGTTTACATTCTGTTGTACCATCTTACTGGCTGCCTTGCCTGGTATATTGGCAAGGCCGGTAGAGCCTCATTCAGTGATTATTTACCCTTCAGGCTGCCTTGCCCGGTATATTGGCAAGGCCGGTAGAGCCGGTTTACATTCTGTTGTACCATCTTACTGGCTACCTTGCCCGGTATATTGGCAAGGCCGGTAGAGCCTATACTGCTTATCTCACTACTTCTGTTTGCACCCAGTTTGTATAATTGACATATGTGTATGTACTAGATCCGTGAGGGTTCCCATTAAACTTTTCAATAAAGTTTGATTTTTATCTTACTGAGAACCACACAGCTCAGCAATAGGTCTCGTAAGACGTCATTAATGGACTCCTGGAAGACAAAGGGCATTACCAAATATTCGTAATGACCGCTCCTGGTGTTAAACACTGTCTTCCATTCATCGCCCTCTCTGATTTGCACCAGATTATAAGCCGTCCGAAGATCGAGCTTAGTGAAGACCGACAAACCCCGCAGCTGGTCGAATAACTCTATGATCAATGTAACTGGATAAGCTTTCTTGATCATGAGTTTATTGAGCCCTCGAAAATCAATGCATGGCCTCAATTCTCCATTCTTATTTTTAACAAAGAAGAAACCTGCCCCTGCCGGGGAGGTGGATCTCTGAATAATAACTCTGGAGAGAGCGTCTGCCACATACTCTCCCATGGCCCTATTCTCAGCTATTGACAGAGAGTATACACGACCCTTCAGAGGAACAGCCCCTGGCACCAATTCAATAGAACAATCGTACAGCCTGTGAGGAGGTAAGGTCATGGCCTGCACCTTGTTGAAAAAGTCATGGAAGGCCTGATACTCCTCAGGTAAGGTGGAGGAAGTGGAGGAGGAGGCAGCCATGCCCAGCACTCTGGTAGGATGGAGAAGACACAACGCTGTACAATGTGAAGACCAAGATAGAATGTCGCAGGTACACCAATCCACCCTGGGGTTATACTTTTGGAGCCAGGGAAACCCCAGAATGATTGCATAATGAGGTGAGTTAATGACCTGGAACTGGATTGTCTTGCAATGGAGAGCTCCTACCAACAGTGACACAGAAATAGTCTCACGAGTGACCTGAGGCGGTTGTAGCGGCCTATCATCAATAGCCTTAAAAGTCAGTGGAGATGCACGAGGCTGTAGCGGAATCAGGTGTTTAGCTGCGAAATCGGCATCAATGAAATACCCATTAGCCCCTGAGTCAATCAATGCCAGGGTAATCACCAATGAATTGGCCCATGATAGGATGACTTTGAGGGTAGGTTTATCCTGAAAATTGTCAGGGGACTGAGAGACATCACCTAGAGTCTGTCCCCGACGTGAATCTAGGCATGCCCATTTCCTGGGTGTACAGGACAAGCGCGCAGCAAGTGTCCTGGTTTACCACAATGTAGGCAAAGGCCCTCCCGCGGGCGGAATGCTCTCTCCTGTGCCGAGAGATGGGTAAACCCTAGCTGCATTGGCTCCCCCCTATGTCCATACTATGAGGCATGGGAGGCGAGGGAGGAATGGGTGGGTGACTGACGGACAGGGCTAACTGCGCCGGAGGCCTCCGCAGGCACTCCTTAAATGAGGGTCTCTCCCTGATACGGGTGTCAATCAATATGGTGAATGATACCATATCGTCTAGATCAACAAGCAATTCCCTGGCAGCAATTTCCTCCTCGATGTCGTCACTTAGTCCCTGTGAGAAGGCAGCTACCAGTGCTTCATTGTTCCATCCCACCTCAGCTGCCAATGTGCTAAACTCAATAGCATATTCGGCCTCCATACTGCTACCCTGGTGGATAGACATTAGCTGTTTGGCAGCAGGGGCAGAGCGGGCAGGCACATCAAACACCTGTCTAAATGAGGCCATGAACTCTACAAAATTATAGATATTGGGTTTCTCATTCTCCTATAGTGGATTGGCTCATGCAAAAGCCTTGTCTGAAAGGAGCAAAATCATGAACCCTACTTTAATACGCTCTGTAGGGAACGCATGAGGCACCATCTCCAGGTATATGCCCACCTGATTAAGAAAACCGCGGCAAAGTACCAGGTTACCCTCGTACCGTTGAGGGAGCAGAGCAGATGCGGATATTCCCCTGGCCACAGTGGGCTAGTGAGCAGCTGTAACAACCTGTGCTGGAACAGTATCGGCAGGGGCCACTGGTTGACTACTAGGACGGTCTAAGGGAGGTGTACTGTTTAACAGAGTCTACCCTGGCAAAGGACAGTTGATCAATATGTTGGTCCTGACTGCAGGGATCAATGCCAGAGCGGGTAGTCAGCCAGAGCCAAAGGTCCAATACCAAGCAGGTAGTCAGCAAGTCACAACACTGGACACTGGAGAGAAAGCCAAGCCAAGGGTCACACACAAACACACACTAAACTGAACTGCACTGGAACTCCAAGAAAGGGCAACTGGTGTGGTGTCCAGGCAGTTTATATGCAGATTTCCCCACCCCTAGGAGGTGGAGCACTAAAGTGGCCTGTCCTTTTAAGAGTAGGGACGAGATGTCACCAGAGGGAATCCTAGTGATGTACGCCCAACTCTACTGGCCGGGAGAGGAAGCCTGCAGTTGCGGCGGGAGCTGCATGGGGCAGAAGAGAGGAGACCGGCGCCCAGACAAGAACCAGGGCGTCCCGGCGTGGCCAGGAAGAGACACTCAGAGGGGACCGGCCGCCTCCCTGAGTACCAGAGTGGCCGGCTCCTCTCTAGATGCCAAGGTAAGCGTGTATGCTTACAGACCTGCTTTTTTTGTGAAACATTACTATCACTTTAACTGTAGATCCCTGGTAGTAGGGGATTCTCTTTAACTTGTGTGGGAGGGTGACAGTTATCTGTATGCAGATTGTGTTATTAGCATCTATACATTAAAATTGTATGAAACATGCAGGTTCCTGATGCGCTTAAAATAGCCTTTATTAGTAGTATTCTATTAGTTACAAATGTGTATAGTCAGGAGAGCAGCCAAGGACAATATTTTGGCTACTATAGTAAGTGAACAAAAAGAGGTTGTCTGTGCCTCAAACCCTGATTTTTAAAAACAAGCAACCTATGACTTGCTACAAATAAGACAGTGAGGTTGAGTGTCATATATTTTGGCCAAAGATATGGAAAGCTTGCCTGCCCTGTTAAGGCACCCCAGTTTAAGGCAAGTCCGTAGCCTTAAACCAGGGTGCCTTAGTCGTAGGTTGCTTGTTTGTAAAAATCAGAGTCTGATATACATTAAAATTGTTATTGTTTTTTCCGTGCCTACCCCCTGTTTGAGCTTGAACTGCATCCTGGATTATTGTGACCTATTTTGCTGTGGGTGCTAACATCCTGTGGCATCCTGTGGTTTACATCCATCTCAAGTAAAACTGAGCTAAAGTAGTGATACCACAGAACGTACAATTGAATTGGAGCTGCACTAGTGATACACAGACATTTCAGCTGAAATAGTGATACTACAGAGCTGTCAACTGAAATATAGCTACACTATTGATACCACAGAGCTTACAAATATATGACTACCAACGGGTTGTCATTTAATTGAAATCTCTGTGGTATCACCAATATTGATATGTTTCAAATGGGGGAAGAGAGAGGACAAAAAGGGAAGAGGAGGAAAAGGAGGGAGAAAAATTGGAAAGGGGTAAAGAAAGGGCACAGTGGGAGAAGAAAGGATGGAAGATTGGTCTGTGCCAGGATGGTACCTACAATGAATAAGAGCAGCTAACACCTTAATATTATGTTAAAGGGGGAGAGGAGAGGGATAAAGAGTGGAGCTAATATACTAACAAAAGCAGAACAATTCTGGAGAAAACGAACTGCACCATAGGGAAAAAATAAAAATGCACTAATTCCCCATTCATTTAAATGGGACTTTTTAACCCTTTGAATGCTAGAGATGTTTCTGGGGAGCCATATAGCATTCATACAGTTACAAGCCCCATTTTGCTTTCCTTATGGGGCATTTGATCTGCCACTGAACTGTACAACATTAACCTAGTATATCAGCCCCAGTGTGAGTACATAATAATCATTTCATTGTTAAGATACTGCTGGGAAAAATTACAAACAAGCCACGATGTAAGCAGTATTTCTTTTTTTTATGAACATGGGACTTTTTATGCCTGTTTGCATATAAAACCATGCCCCAAAAATGTAAGAGAAAAGAAAACCCTGTAAAAATAACACTCAGATACAGGCTAACTCAAAAAACCCAGTATACTGAAAGGGAGGAGTATTATAACTTAAATTTTATTGAACATACACATAAAATACATGAACTTACATTATATCTCTTACATTTTGGTTCCTATATTGTACGTGGGTACAATGCCCAGTCTGGGCATATATAGATATATATATATTTTTTTTTTATATATTAACCCTTTGAGTGACAAAGGGGTACGCTTTTCAATGTCTTGCATACCCCTCTGGCACTGAAAGGGTTAACAGATTCACAAAACAGTGCTGCAAACACACTACTCTGACAGCAACAAACCTTTGGAGATACATTTATAGGCATAATTACCTGCAGTGCTATTTATGTCCATGCAATATGGTGCGGGCTGGAAGCATCAGCAGCAGTCTGTTGGCTCCAGAGTGGTCAGGACAGCATGGTCACATGACTGTAAGCTGATATCACCCCCACACCTGCTTACTGCACAGTCCAAATTTGCTACGTGTTACATTCGTATTGGGTTTGTGTACATGACTAGATTTGGCCTAAATTATACCCCTGGTCTGCCGTGGCCAGGCCCACCAACAGCTCCGGGTTCATGGGCAGTATTCACTGTGAGGCCTCAATGCCTCACAGGGCACAGTGCAGCAGCCTACGGCTGATTTAAATAGGCGCAGGCGGGCCCATAAACAGCAGGCAGACAAGAGGACGGGTGGCACATTATAACATTGCTG
Source organism: Rhinophrynus dorsalis (assembly GCA_037306005.1). Lineage (NCBI taxonomy): Eukaryota > Metazoa > Chordata > Amphibia > Anura > Rhinophrynidae > Rhinophrynus > Rhinophrynus dorsalis. The sequence goes on from CM074721.1 coordinate 301,327,281, forward strand.
GTGGCAGGTATCCATGTAAAAGATCATGCAGCTACACGCTGCATTAAGCATATCACTAAGCTGAAAAGAGCAACATGAGAATCTCACCCACCTCAAAACTGTGAGATTCTCATGTTGCGGCCTTAAACAGCACTTTAACCCACATCCATAATATGCTTTAGAGCCTGCATACCTTAAACGTTGATTGGAACCAGCACTTTAATACAGATGGTAGTCAAAGGATCCTCTCATTAAAGTCTCATGTCCAGCAGATGGCAGTCAATGAATGTTCTGCAAATCATATAAATATAATTTCTAAAACCCCAGTTGGATCAATTCATACCCAACATAGAGTCACAATGTTCATACCACTTGCTTGTGCATGTGCATATAGTAGTGATCGGATGCAGTACCGATGGCCTGTTTGGAAACATTTACTATGAATCTGCTTTTTTCTGTATAGGGATTGTATGTAGTTCTAATGCATTGCAAATTTTTATCCATAGTTTTGGAGTGCTCAGAATAGCCATTGACTGTCATCTGCTGGACATAAGACTTTAACGAGAGTATCCAGCAGAGTGCTAGTGGCCTGTGGCTAGAGTGTCATTATATGTTGTTATGGACTCTATGGTTATACTGGACCTGTATAGGCATATGTATATGTAACCTGTCGTGTGTCTGTATTATTCTGCTTAAATACTACAGGACCTGTGAGGGTTATTATATTACTGTGATTTCAATAAAACTGTGTTTTATCCTAAACCACTGTGTCTGTGTGTCAAACAAACCGTTACATATCCTTTGACTGCCATCTGCTTTTAAGTGCCAGTTCCAATGAACGTTTAAAGTATGCCTCACTAAAGGGTCAAGTTTCATACAGGGCTTCAATTTCTACTCGCCCTCACTCAATTTCTCCTCGCCAAATGCAAGGAGGCGAGTGGAACTTTTGAGCCCTGATTATATATATATATATATATATACACACACACAACTGGATGTGGTTAAATAACCAACAAGAACAAATCAGCACTCACAGGACTTAATATCCAAACAAATAATGGGTTTATTTGTTCAACGTTTCGGCTCCATTGCAAGCCTTTCTCAAGACAACCTCCTACATCAAAGTGTGACTTTAGATACAGTAACCAGACACTTAATGACCCTCCCCCCACCTATCCAACGCAATTCTCATCATTGCGTCAGAACCCCAGTTGTGTTAAATGAAATAATTAACATATGTAAAGAAACAATCAAATGTGAAGAAATATCACAATACCTATGATTTAGAGAAGTGTCAAATAATGAATGTCATAATCATGATATGCAGGTGTGAAAAATTATATCAAGATCCATGTGTGTCGGCTCGGCATGTCATCCCCCCCAGAAACGGAGGCGTCCTAAACCGCGCCGGCACCCAAAGAATCACAACGTAAAACTATATCAAGCAACACAAACCCATTTAACCATCTGACAATTAAAAGTTTCTCAACTATTTCAGATCATAATAGGTTTCCGTGTCGTCTGCTAGAGCAGAAGCGCACATAGAGCCAGGGACACTGTGATTAACCCATGGATTCCCACACTCCTGCTGGAGGAACTGATTTTCTACTAATAGAACTGCCCTTTCGTAGGAATATGCTGTTACGATCTGAAGTAGTTGCAGTGGTGTGATGGAATGTAATGAAGGAATTCCCTCCAGAAATACAGCCAAACCTAGTATTGAGGAGGGTAAAACAGGACTCTTTATATTGAGGAAACACACTGCTTTTTTACACTTCCAGCTGGCATCCTTGTTTAAATAGTCAAATTAAGGCTTGGGACAGTGCTGACACATTGTCCAATAAAGCGGAGCCCCAGGGGACCAATCAGAGACAGTATTCTAGTCCCAATCAGAGTCCTCCTTTTCAAAAAATAAGTACAAGCTATCTGACCCTAATTGGAAATATAGCCCAAGTGGGATGGAGTGTGATATAACCCCCAATAGTATTGGCAAAAACATTAGAAGAATATAGGAAAAATACAATGTGCTGTCCCTATAGAGGCACCCTGCTATTATGTTCTTTTAAGAATCAAAAGGTCTCTCCAGATAACTGTAGCTGTTCTCCAAAATCGCTCAGATCCATGGGTGAGCCAAAATGAGCACAATGTGTAAAATGTGGAGTGCCACAACAATATGGAGAGAAGATAAAAGGAAAAATACAACCTGATCTAAGTGTTATGGTAATGAGTCATTGCATAAAATATAAATTATAAAAATAAATGTATTTATTTGTTACTAAAGAATGTAGTATAGAGATGGTTAGAATCAAAATATACTATTTTGAGGTGCTTATGATAGGGCAATATATATACAAGTGAAAGATAATAAATGTAAGCTCAACATCCGCATATGGACTAATCTCTAAAATGGATATATAGTTAAAATATTGCCACACACATACACTATATGCAAAATGATGTTTTGGTAAAGGTGTACTCTTACTTGAATATTGTCTTGATGTCAGCATGTAAGAGAAGCCTGGGAGAGGTATCTGGATCTCAATGGTCACTCAGTTGATTGGATTGATGGCTCAGTCTGGACCCTTTATCCACACTGTGCGATGCGGTAGTGTATCGCTTCTTCTCCCCTGCAGTTCAGTCTTTCAATCCGTGCAGAGTGTTGTGTAGCTTGCCCCTCTACAGTGGGTCTGGGTGCCCAAAGCTTTTGTGGCTCAACCAATGATGTATGGGATGTTTATTTTCCCTCTTATGTCTCAGTGGGCAGTATTGGAAGTCAGTGAATGCCTGTCATGTTTATAGTTCGTAGGCACAGTCACGGAGGTGCTGTGCGATGTGCCTGAGTACTGGGTAAAGTTTAGATGAAAAGGATTTCTGTAATCTCCGTCTGTAACTCCCTTTAGTGATAAAGTGTCATGGTATCCGACAAAATAAATGGCAAATATGTTTTGCAAGTAAAACTAAAGATGCTCCCAAGTTTGTAACGACTTTTCAAAGTACAGTGTTGTTGGGATCATTAATATTTTCAGAGAGTGTCGGTTGTGATCAGAAATATGTCATTTGTCCTGACTGAAATTGTTGTATGTAACGACAAAAAAAGTCTTAACTAACGACAAAATGTCTTAAAAAATATCTTAACTAAAGACAAAAATGTCTTAACTAAAGACAAAAATTCTCATTCTCTCCATTTTTTTCTTAACGTACAAATTTTGTCTTTTGTAAGACATTTTTTTGTCGTTAGTTACGACAAATTTTCTTTCCCTCTATATGACACTAGAGAACAGTTTAGCCACGCCCATTTGTCCGTCAGTTCTGGAGTTGTGTCGTACACAACAGACATTGCTAGTTTTTTGTTCTATATTCTATAGAAAATATGTCGTTCATACATGCAATGGCTTATTTTTGTCTTTTATATGACATTTTTCTGTCATTATCCCTTTGAACATACGGACTGTAGTCACTATCCATTGCTGAAAATGAAATTTGGGTGACATGGAAGACTATCACGGTTGCCGTGATCACTCACTCATTTGTTGAATATGCGCATCCTGTTTTCCTGGTGGGCAGCCTGTTGCCGGTCACTTCTGCATTCTTGTCGCCTCTCTGATGCAGCCTACTTAATCGGATGGGAGACTGGGCTTAGTTGCCCTTTCGTGGTGTAGCTGTGCGTTACTACTGTGTCTGCTCTGCATTTGACCCTTACTTGGCTTCCGATTATCCTCCGTGTTTATCCCGTGGCTCTGTCTGACTACCTGTACCGGTTCTGACCTGTGGCTCTGGCTGACTACCCGCTCTGTGTATGACCTTAGGCCTTGTCTGTCTACCCACTTTGGTCTGAACCGTACTTTGGCTGAGCACCTGTTCCGTGTATGATCCTTGGCTATGTCTGACTACCCATACCGGCTCTGACCTATGGCTCTGGTTGACTACTGCCCTGTGTATGATCTTAGGCCTTGTCTGACTACCCGTCCGGTTCTGACCTGTGGCTCTAGCTGACTACCGTTCCGTGTCTTTCCTTTGGCTCTGTCTGACTATCCATATTGGTCTGACCTACTTCTGGACGGTTTCCCATTCCATGTAGCCTCCGGGCAAGCGGTACTTCTCAGTGCTACCTGCATTACCGATCCTCTCTCGCTCCTGTGGCTTGGAACCCTAGCATTTTAGGGACCTATCTATCCTTCTCAGCTACCCTATCGCAGTGTTAGGGTAGCTGCGGCCTATCTAGAACTGTAGACTAGGTTCTTATTCAGGGGTGCAGATTGTGGGTCGTGGTGATCAGGTTCTGGCTCAGTGTCAGTTCCTAGGTAGTGGACTGTGCACTGTCCCTATGCCTGTTCCAGGGGAAGGTTGGGGAAGTGCTTACACCTGTATTGTTCATTTAATAAATTGGTTGAATTTACTGTACCTGTGTTGTGTGCTGATTTACTTTGGGTTGCGTGACAAAGACCTATCTTTACGAATCTATTTGTCTAATGAATGATGTTTTTGCCAGATTTTCTGACTCATCCACAGTCATGTTCTTTGTACCTTGGTTTAATAAGGTAATAAGGTAATTGCATTCTTAGTGGTTGTATTCAATTCCAAATCCAAAAACACAGTGGATTGATGATGATAGTTCACTGTAAAACAAAGGCCTAAATCGCTATTGTTCAAAGCAGATTCCAGATTGTGTACAGAATCTTCCTTCCCTTCCCAAATCATGAAAAGTTCATCAATGTAATGGGAATATGTTACACAGTTTGCTCCACAGATAGTGTCTAGATGTTGTTCCTCTCAGAATCCCATAAAGAGATTAGAATAAATGGAAGCAAACCACTTTTGTATATAGTGAGTATCTTTGAAAATTAAATTATTGTGCTCCTGGATAAATTTCATGGCCCGTATAACGAATTGCTTTTTTTTGTCTGGTATCTGGGTCTGGCTGTTAAGGTAGTGGTTTGTGGCTGCAAGTCCCTTGTAATATTTAATAACTGTGTATAGATGTAACGGGACTGGGCTTGTTACTTGGGAACTCTGCTGGCTAGGGCCGGAGGCATTTGTGAATGCCCACAAACTCAGACAGAAAGACTGTATTCACGACTGGCTGCCAGTCTGAAAGAGGATTTGCTGCAGAACTGTCATGGTTTGACTAATCTGGTATAACACTCACCTGTTGATTACTGCTGCCTTTCCTTCCCTGGGTCAGGCTGAGTCAGCTGATGCTTAAAGATCAGCCTTGACCTCTCAGTCTCCATGGTTACTCATCTGACTGTTATCAGCCAACCCCTTCCAGGGTATTTAAAGCAACTAGGCTTACTTCATCCTTGCCCTTGTGTTTGCTTCTGACTGCAAGTGCGTTCTCCTGAGTTGTTGATTATCTGTGCATGACCTGGCTTCCTCTGACATCCCTTCTGGCTCCGGACACATGGCTTGTTCCTGACATCGCTGATTTCCGTATTCCTGACCCTGGCTTGTCTGAGTACCTGTCTTGGTTCCTGACCCCAGCTTGTATTTTGATTTACGCTCCTGGATCACTGTTTTGCTTTTCTTATTTTAATAAAAGTGTTTTGCATTTTTGTGTCTGTCTGGTTCCTAACAAGAACATTTAAAATATAGGCAGCCCCCTGATTGGCCAGGACCGGTAATATGTGGTACGTGTAATATGTGCTTTCGACGGGTAGGTGGCTCTCTGCCTGGTCGCCTACCCGTCTTTTGTTATATTATGGAATGTCCATGTGTACAGTTTGTCTGACAAGTTGGTATCCCTCCAATTGGATGTTGCTTGTTGTGCAGCATCATGCCAGGCATGGCGTTGCTTCAACAAGTAGGTGGCTTTGTGATTGGTCAACTCTTGTCCCCATCTTGTCTCTCCAGTTCCCATTGGTTGGGGGTGCCCATCGCGACGAGATTGAATTAGTATGTCGGGCCCGGGTAATTCGATCAGCGTACGAATACAATAGCCTGGGCCCAGATTGGTCGTCAGTCCCTTGTAGCTCCAATCCTCATTGGTTGGAGATCGGAGCAGCAAGACTGAATTGTGTTTTGGGGTCCCTGTCCCTCCTGCCCCATTGTTACATTGTATGTAGTTTTATTATAAAATGTTCCCATGTCCCCAAAGTAAACAAAGTTTGTTGTGGAACTACAACTGTGTGGCATATGTTATTTCTGAATGGTTGAAAGGGTTCTATATGACCCCCATTCATGGATACTTTGTTCCAGCTCGTCTACCCACCTGTAGCTGTACCAGGGAAGAGAAGACCCTACATTAAGGCCCAAGAAGACTTGGCGTCTTGGGTTTCTGTTATAATAGTGATCACAGGTGATCCACCAATAATTGGGCTTCCATGTGATGTTTTGTAATTTTTGCAGTATGTGCACAGAATCTCTTGTATATGATGGTAGGTTTTGTACCAGTGGTTGTAAGAAAAAAAAAATAAAAAAAATAAAAAAGATTACTGGTTAATGAGTCGATTCCTGTTATAATTAGATGGCCAGGTGGTTGATGTAGATTTTTGTGTAATTTGGAACATGGTAATAGATCGGAATCTTAGGATGTTTGACATACAGGAATTGGAATTCATTTTTATCAAGAATGTTTTCTTCTTGTTCAAATTTAGACATAGGATGGTAATTAACTTTTGATAGATTCCCTCAGGTTAGCCCGTCCTTCCCCACTCCTAATCCTGCCTAGATCTTCCACCACCAGATGCCTTATGTCCATGCAGCTTACAGGCCTCACACTGGTCTAACCTCTAACAATCAGCTGAATTGGCTGTGGCCTTCGCAGTCCTTTTAATTATACTTGCCTATCAATCTGCCCCGCGCATACATAAAAATAAATAAATAATAAAAACCCTCTGTCTGCCTATCGGGCCCTTCTCCTCCTGAGTCCACATCGACAAAAGTAAAGTCACTTCCTACCTGTCGCTTCTCTGAAAAACTCAGTTTGCAGCAAATGTATGTCAGTAATTCCTTTCATGCAGCTCTGTATGCACTCACTCCCCCACCATCCGTTTAGACCACATCTCAACTAGTCACTACTTCCAGTCGCACTCTCCTCGGTTTAGTTACTCAAGTCACTGTTCCCCTTGCAGTATGCAGGCTGTATACTTGCTTAGTTATCTCTTTGCTATAAGGAATCCAATCAATATTCAGCCCAACACTCAGCTACTTAGTCAACACTCTACCCCGTACTGTTATAATCCCATTCCCATTCTTCAGCTGCATCAAGCGTTACCGTCCTCCCCATCTCTTCTGTCTTAGTTTTATTGTACCACCTTCACCTCGCATTCCACACCATTCATAGGCCTCAAACACGCTATTTCTTTCCTTGAAAGCAGCCATAAGGTGATGCCTTCCTACTGCAGTAAGTTTTATAATTTGCCTTACTTTCCAACTCGCCACATTATTATTATAATCTTCTCTCTCCCACCTGTCTTTTAAGTTTCAATTTAAGGTGGGACTTCTAGGCTTTCAGCAAGCCATCCTTCAGATCCCATCTCGCCCCAGATACACTAAGTAATTTCTATAGTAATTGTACCACATCACCCTCTAATTTTTGCTTACCAACCTATCACTACATGCACTACCTTCCTCTTATTGCAATATTTGGTGCCAACCCAGGACCTTCCAACTACATTTACTTCTACCTCCTCCAGTAAAAAAAACAAAACAAAACAAAAAACTTTAAAACATTTCATATCTAGTATTACCCCCATTTTCTTATATATTTCAGTGAATCACATTACCCCATTCTTACTCATCAGATTTGCCAGCCATTATTTGACACTCATAGGCAGATTCAGGTATGTCCCTTATCTAAATCCATATACCCTCCCCCCATCACCTACCTACCAAATCATGTTCATAAATCCCACTGATTCCTTCCTTCCTTCCTTAAATCTAGCCAAGTAAGTACCTTATTACCTTTTAGTTTCACCCCATTACTACATTTATTCCACATCATGTGGTATGTTCTCATTTACAAAGCACCATATTGTCTAAATGTGTTTTACGTACCATATCACTTTTTCACTGTTTAGCAGTATCACAGTATCTTACCTCTTGACAGAGGCCAAAGGTCTCCATTAATACCTTACCTCTTTGCAGAGGCTAGAGGTCTTCATTTAGCGCCTTACCTCTGCAGAGGCCAAAGGACTCCATTTAGTACCTTAACTCTTCGCAGAGGACAAAGGTTTCCATTTAGCACCTTACCTCGTCGCAGAGGCCGAAGGTCAGCTCTTAGTACCGTACCTTTTTTCAGAGGCCAATAGGCTCCTCTTAGTACCTTGCCTCTTTGCAGAGGCTGGAGGTATCCATTTTGTACCTTACCTCTTTGCAGGGCTGAATGTCTCCTCTTAGTACCTTACCTCATCACAAAGACCGAAGATCTCCATTTAGTTCCTTACCTCTTCGCAGAGACCGAAGGTCTCCATTTAGTACCTTACCTCTTTGCAGAGGCCGAAGGTCTCCATTTAGTACCTTTACTTTTCAAAGGGCCCCAATGTCTTCATTTAGTACCTTACCTCTTCTCAGGGACCAAGGACTCCATTTAGTACATTACCTCTTTGCAGAGGCCGAAGGTCTCCTTTTAGTACCTTACCTCTCTGCAGAGGTAGATGGTCTCTTTTTAGTACCTAACTTCTTCACAGTGGCTGCAGGTCTCCTCTTAGTACCTTACCTCTTCACAGAGGCAGCAATTTCCTCCTACCTTACCTGTTCGAGCAGGCTGAAGATTCTTATTACTTCCTTACATCTGTGCAGAGGCCGAAAATTCATTTTTCCTTACCATTTCTCAGAGGCTGAAGGTTTGATTAGTAATTTATATATTCTGAGGCTAGTCTGCCTCCTAGCTTGCTTTACTACATATTATTCCTCCTACACCTACAGTCCCTCACCAGCACCACATCCCCAAATAATAAAAAAATTAAAAATGCTGTCCTTGGTTGAATACGTGCTTGCCTATTGCAACATCTTCTGTTCTGCTTTTCCTAAGAGACACCAGGAGCTTCACAACCACCTTAACACGATAGATGATCTAGCTTATAAATATGGTGGTTTTACTTTCGATGATTATCTCCAATCCCAGTTTAATTTTGTGACAGAATGGAGCTTGCTTGACATGAGCTTTTGGCAGACATTTTGCAGGCCTCAAAGCTCCAGTCCATCAGTATTGTCATTGTTCTTACCACTCTCCCAGTTTATGCCCTTCAGCACCTACTTCTCAACCTCCAAGTGCCCTTACGTAGCTCCATCCACTAGCACAGCTTCATTTCCTCCCAGCGTAAACTTGGCAAACAAATATTCTACCTAGGCAACTCTCCTGTAAGTAATCATCTTAATTCAAGGATTGCTTTTCAGTGGCTGCAGACTGCTTCACATTTGCTCAGTATGCCAAAAGGCTCACTCAAGAGTTGCCATCTATCTTCCAGTTTTGCAGTCTTTACTCAGCTCTGATCCTGATCAAAATTTAACACAGTACATCATTTCAGGTCTGGAAGAGGGTTTTTCATTCTGGATTAATTGCATGCCCAGCCACTTCCCTAGCATGCCCTAATTTAGCTACCATTCTAGCTGAACCCAATACAGTCTCCTGTCTTCTCATTGAAGAATACGAGAATAGATTTCTCCTAGGTCCTTCTCCACCCCCCCCCCCATTCCCTTCAAGAAGGATCAACCCCTTAGGGGTAGCTACTCACAAATTCACCCTAAAACTCTCTCATTCCTTCTAAAGCAAACTCTCTGTAATATGCCAGTATCGATAACGCCAGCGCCCTTATCTCACAGGTTGGTCCAGGCAGTTGGTTATCTAAGTCTGACATATCTGATACCTTAAATCTGCTACCAGATGATCCCTCTCTGGCATCTCCAAGGCATGAAATGGCAGGATCAATTCTATTTTCCCCAGACTAACCTTTGGCCTAAAGAGCAGCTTGAAGATCTTTGATCAATTTGTAAACATCCTCTATTGGATGCTTCTTAACCTCAACCATTGCCCCACAGCCTTCCACTACCTAGATGACTTCTTATTCATAGAAACCACAAGCAAGAAATGTATCTCCCCTTTTTCAGTCACTAAACATTCTGGTCATCACGGACAAGGCAATTAGTCCCCCTTCTGTCTAATTTTTTAGGGATTACCATTCACTCTGCATGCCTAGAAATCAAGCTTCCCCTCAACAACCTAGAATGGATTAAATCTCTGGTCCTCTCCCATGCTAACAAATCCTCTCTGTCAAAATAGAACTCCATCATGAATAGGCTACTTAAATTTTCCCATGTAAGACATCACCCAGAAGGGTAGCTCTTTTATCTCCCACCTTCTCAGACTTCTATCCCAAGCACCCCATGCATAATCTACTATTTTTTAGACAGAACAGCTAAGCTAAATATGTGGTCCAAATTCCTCCAGTGCTGGAATGGTCACAATATGATGTCCCCCACCTCTCCTTGCTACTTCCCCTTCCGTTTATTCTAACTCCGCGTCCGAATTAACCAAGATCAATAACATTTGCGGTTGTCAATGATTCACCATACCATGGCCAGAGAAGGCTTTTGCCCTTCCTCAGTTTTCTGTCACCTCCCCCCTCTTCAAGATTTACCCATAAGTGGCAGTAACAGCACTATGGGTCATCTTTGGTCTGGTTAAGCTGTCACTTTCCTTACTGACAAGAAAGCCACATCTCAACTGAATTCAAAGGTTGTTCTTCTCCTCAGATTATGATGTTCCTTTGTAGCTAACCTGGATTCCAATTACCATAAACTCTTTATCCAAACCTCCTTCATCCCCGTCACCTGAATATAACACTGCTGACGCCTTATACCACTTTAATTCCAGATATTCTTCACCAGTTCACCCACAGCAAACACGACTCCATCTCACCCCCTTCCCTTCAAAGACCTATCTCTCCTTGAAAGAATTTCTGTCAGCAGTGACAGTTATTATATACCAGGCTCTCTCCCCCAGCACAAAAAAAAACGACACTAAGGCATAGCAAGCGTCCCGATACTTCCTTTCTCAAACCAAGCCAATCCATCCCTATTCACCATACTAGCATTCACAATTTACTGCTATTCCTCCTTCATTTAGTCCTCCCTTTGATAAGAACCTACCTTGCTGGCTTCCAACATCACATCACCCTCATTTGCCTGAGCAAACCTTCCATTCTATCACATCAACAACATTAAGTTATTTTTTCAAAGGCCTTAGCAAGCTACCTCACTCCCTACCCCACACTCAAAAACCCATTACAGGCCATATCCTGAGACAATTACGACTTCCTCACGTTCAGTGCCTTGGAAGTTCAAATCAATATCCTTCACTTGGCAGCAGTTAGCCTGGCCTTTTTTGGCTTCCTGGGGCAGGAGAATGTTTAGCCCGATCCCATTCCTCTACCTTCATTACAAAAAGCCAGCTTGTACACAAAGGAGATCACTTTTAATTGTTTTATCCCACTCTACAACTGACCAGACCAGCAAGGGATGCTATATTCCATTCTGTCCCACTGTGGATCATTGGTGCCCCATTAAGTCATTCACAAATACCTCTGTATTATCCTGTCTTGTTGTCACAGAGTGATTATGGAGTAATGACACTGACAATTACAGATACAGTAAAATCAATATCTTTATTAAAACAAGATCAAAAATAAATATGGAAAGCACTTCCCCAACCCTCACAGGACCAGGTGTGGAGACAGTGCACAAGCATTTCCCTAAGCCAAGGCAGCAAGGATAGCAGTAGCTACTAGTGCAGGTAAAGCGGAATCGCCCAAATAAAAATGAGAAATGCTCCCGTAGAACACTGGGGTACACCAAGGTAATAGATTTGGATACCCTAGAACGCTAGGGTAAACCTACAGGCAATGGTGACTAGACTTCCCCAGTATGCTAGGGTAGCTACGGGCAACGGTGACTCAAATCCCTAGTAGCTAGAGTGCACCCAAAGACACTATCCGTCGGTATCAAGCAGTATAGGATAGCCAGAGACAAAGTCCAGCGCAGCAGGAGGATACTGAGCACAGCTTGCACCAGAGAGAACAGCTAGAGCATGGTCTAGCATAGGAGAGGAGTCAGTCAGGCCACAAGTCGTAAATGTATCAGATAGTCAGCCAGAGCTGGAGTCAGCACAGAGCAGTTAGTCAGCCAAGGTCAGAACCGTATCGGATAGTCAGCCGGAGCCAAGGTCAGCACAGAGCGGGTAGTCAGGGATCAAATGTATCCGGAGTCAAAAGTACCCAGAGGTCATACACGGATCAGAGCATAGGAAATAAACACAAGAGCTAGCACACAGGTACACCGCAAAAGGGCAAAGGAGTACTGGCAGAATGAGGCCTATAAGGTCTAGCAAGTAGGCAGAAACTGACTCTGGCAATTACCACAGGCCTATAAGAATAGCGAAGTGATAGTACAATGTTGCCTGCAAATAGCAACAGCGCTCCTGGAGGGCAGTCACAGACACCGTGATAGTAACCCCTCTCAACGATCTCTCCCCCTCGGAAGAGGCCCAACTTTATTCAGGAATTTAGCATGAAATCTGCGCAACAAAACAGAAGCGTGAATATCAGACTGATCTACCCAGGAACGTTCCTCTGGGCCATAGCCCTTCCAATGTACTAAATATTGAATGTGCCCACGGACTCTACTGAAGTCCTGAATGGTTTGAATCTCATACTCTTCATGGTCTTGAATGCGCACAGATCCTGGCACCACTGGAGTAGAAGAGTAGCGGTTACAGACCAAAGGCTTCAACAAGGATACATGGAACATGTTGTGAATGTGCATACCCACAGGAAGGTCCAAGGCATAAGTGACAGGGTTCACTCTGCGAAGTACCCAGAATGGACCTACAAAATGAGGAGCCAGCTTATTGCAAGGTACTTGAAGGTTCAGGTTCCTGGAAGACAGCCACACTGTATCCCCAACCTGGAAAACAGGAGCAGGACACCTCCTGCAGTCTGCATGTCTCCGATAGCGCTGTGAGGACCTTTGTAAGGCATTCTGAACCTGTGCCCATGTGGAGCAGGGCTGCCTAATATGCTCATCCAGATGGAATGTCTTGAGTCCGAAAGGAGTCCGGGAGCAGGGATGGTTGGAACCCATAGTTGATCAGGAAGGGACAGTTCCCAGAAGAAGAGTTTATGGCATAATTCCTGGCAGACTCAGCCCATGGCAACAGATCAGCCCAATTATCATGATGGTCAGACATAAAACAGTGCAAACATTGTTCTAACCCCTGGTTGGATCGCTCAGCAGCACCATTACTCTGGGGATGATAGGCAGAGGAAAATGACAATTGGATACCATTCTGGTCACAAAAGGCCCTCCAGAACCGTGACATGAACTGACTCCCACGATCAGAGACCAGAACCTTGGACACTCCGTGGAGTCGGAACACCTCTCTAGCAAACACCTCAGCCAATTCCCTGAAGTAAGGCAGTCCCTGGAGAGGGACAAAATGAGCCATCTTGGAAAAGTGGTCTGCTATCATCAGTATGACCGTATACCCTTTAGATACTAGAAGCTCCACCATAAAGTCTATGGACATGTGTGACCATGGGCGCTCGCCATCAGGAACTGTCTGGAGCAACCCCAGTGGAAGGTGTCTCTGGGTTTTAGCACGAGCACAAATGGAACAGGCCTCCACAAATGCAGCACAATCTGCTCTTAGGCTACGCCACCAAAAGAGATGAGAGACTGATCAAATCAGTTGGTCACGACCAATGTGTCCAGCTGCCCTCGAGGAGTGGTATGTTTCCAGTAATCTGATATGGAGAGGTTCAGCTACGAAACATTTGCAGCTAGGTTTCTCTGCTGGAGCATTGCCCTGGGAAGCCAAAATCTCTTCGCCCCATGGAGATGTGATACTAGTGTGTATGGTGGCCAATATGCGATCTGTAGGGATGATAGGCACAGGTGTACTTTCAATCTCGCGGTTCAGGAACCCTTCAAGCGGTTGAATAACTCAGTTATCAATGGAATGTGGTATGCATTTTTACCATCAGCTTGTTTAGATCTCTATAGTCAATACAAGGTCTAAGCTCTCCATCTTTTTTCTTTACAAAAAAAAATCCTGCCCCCACTGGCGAGGAAGACTTCCTGATAATTCCTCTGGCCAGGGCATCAGTAATGTACTCCTTCATAGCCCAGTTCTCTTCTATCGACAGACGGTAGGTGCGTCCCTTAGGAGGTATTGTGCCTGACGTCAAATTACTACCACAGTCGTATGCCCTATGCTGCGGCAGAGTGCTAGCCTCCCCCTTGCTGAATACCTCACTGAATGACTGGTACTCTGAGGGTATAGAGGGGGAATGACCTGAAACTGTAGGGTTTCCACATGGAGAGCTCCTACTCTAAGAGACAACAGACAGGTCTCATGTGTGACATGGGACGGTTCTAACTGTCTACCATTAATCGCCTCAATAGCCAATGGAGAGACACGAGGCAACAAGGGAATATTGTGTTGCTTAGCGAATTCACCATCAATAAAATAACCTGTGGCTCCTGAATCAATCAGGGCTGGTGTCACAACAGAGGAGGCTGCCTATAAGGTCTAGCAAGTAGGCAGAGACTGACTCTGGCAATTACCACAGGCCTATAAGAATAGCAAATGCGCATAAGCGAGACACTCAGGAAGTGATAGTACAATGTCGCCTGCAAAATAGCAACAGCACTCCCGGAGGGCAATCACTGGCACCATGATACTCGTCTAGGATTCAATCCAGCCTAATTCTTAGGCCACTCAGTTATGATAGGCACTGCCTCTTCTGCATCTTAGAATCAGATTTACCTCATATCATCCAGAAACTGAGTAAATGGCAGTCTTCTTGCTTCGCCAGATATATTCCAGAACCCTCTCATGAAATCCACTTAGCCCTCACCACTCTTGCCCCTTAATTATGTCTTCTTTCACAAGTTTTATAAATTATGGTTCTTTTGGGCTCCAATTGGCTTATCTCATCATTAATTCACTGGGCAAAGGTATTTCCACACTACCTTATTATCCACAGCATATCTGTAAGACCCAACCATAAATTATATTCCCCAGAGAGAGTGCTCTTCTTGCAGTAACAGATAAGGATGAAGCCCTGGCTAGAAGTTTAATAGAATCCAGAGAAGCATTGCAGGAAAAATTAACTGCTTCTTTTATAGAAGCTACTTTCCTAAGGAAGCTGGATTTGGAGACTAATGATTCTATCTTTTCCTCCAGCTCAATTAGCAATATCCTTAGAATCCTGAAGATAAAAACTGCAACAGCAATGGCATGTAAGTTCTATCCAATGGTATCCCTTAGTGTGGTCCCATCCTCTAACAGAATGGTTGTTCTACGTGAGATTTCTGCCATTTCGGCATTTATCTTAGGAGGCGTAACCCAGGATGCGATTTCTTGTTCTGAAAAAGGGTACATTTTAAGAAATCTAGAAATAGTGGTCTTCCTCACCATGAAACCATTCAGATTTAATCATTTCTTGAATAGAGAGGTGAACTGAGAAAACCAAAGCTGCCTTTCTGTGTACCACAAAAGATGTGTCCATGACATTCAGGTCATTTTGTGTTTCAGTCAGACCCAATGTTTTTCTCATTGACCTAAGCAGCCCATCTAATTTGTCTACTCTAAAGCTTCCTGTTTCCTCTGTCAACTAACTTCCTTCAGCCAAAGAGGCAACAGACTCAAACGCCATCAAGCTACCCTCATCTTCCTCTTCCTGAGGGTCAGAAAGACCTTCATCAGGATCTGACAGCCTCTGTCTCTTCCTGGCTGACTGTGAAGGTCTCTTTCATAGATGCTGTCATCCAGGACAGAAAGTCTTTAAACTGGGAAGGGATTTCATTACCGGCAGCTTTCTTCATATATTCTCCACAAAGCTTGGAGGGACCTGCTGGGGATAACTTAGTATTGTATCCAACACAGAATCTGGGCTTTGGAGTAGCTTTGTCATCTTTAGGAACTCTAGGTTCAACAGATGGCCTGGGCTTGTCAGTCTGGCTTGACTTGTTAGCAGCTGATATTGTTGCCTCCCAATATGCACAATAATGATCCAGCAATAATATAATATATAGTATTATGATAATTTAAATGCACTAATATAGAGCAGGCATTGGTTTGTCTGTGTCTGGTATGGCCGGCAGAGCCTCATGCGTTCCAGCCATGGAATGCACACTGCTTTGCTTCCTGATAGAGCTGATTAGAGAATGATCCATTTCCTGAAGTGTGAAGCCACACTCAATCGTGCAACTCAGTATGAAGACATAGCTACAGTTTGAAGCTGCCGGTAAGAGATTCTTAAGCTCCATACTATTTAAAAGCTGGCATTGCCCAAGCAAAGCCCCATCTGAACCAGGGTATGTGAGCAGCCTGTAGATGCACTGCTTCTGTTGGCCTAGTGCATGGATGTCTAAATCACTGGAAAAGTAGTGCAAGGCAGAAAGGTGGAGCTAATCTACAAGATTTACTCAGAACATCCGTTCTCCAGCTTGGAAAGACCAAATAACTGGTGGTGTGGAGTCAGTGTTGGCTTTTAAAGTTTTGCGATTGGACCTACCAGCTGGGAGGTGGACACAATACCCATTCTTCTTCCATGGATAAGACACAGAGGAAATGTAACATTTCCTTTACAAAAAGGTCAGCTAACTCAAAAGAAGGTAGTTTTGAAACAGCATCCCTTCCAACATTCCAAATTGTCAAAGAGGAAAACTTTAGTTTTAGGTGGTGTTGCTGAGGGTGAGACTAGTGTGAGGGCATTACAGAGAACTTTAGGTTATTTCATGATTTAACACCTCTTTGCATAACTGAATACACCACAGACTAATTTATAAACACATATACTACAGTTTATACAAGCATCAATGTGAGTTTTATTGCTGTGGAGCAATGCGATACACTTATATACACCACACAGACTTAAAGGGATAGTAATACTTTATTATTACTATCCCCCATATTATACATATTTGCCAAATAAATGAATAGCTCCCAGGTTCATCTCTCAAACCTTTATGGTTTGAGAGATAACCAAAGACAAAGTCCCCCCCCTCCCCTGAAGTCAGCATTGTGCTGCCTGCATGGATATCTGGTCTGACTTTCATAATGCAGCTCTGCAGCAGAGCCGCAATAGAGTTAGTGAAAAATAATTATTTCACTTAAACGGTCTTCTACATGCACTTGCACACCAAGCACATGTAGAAGATCGTTTCAGTGAAATCATTATTTTTCACTAACGGAATCTCGGCTCAGCTGCAGAGCCGCAAGCCTGTCGTACGACAGACTTCCCCTGCAGTCAGTACAACGCTGACTTGAGGGAGGGGGGAACTTTGCCTTTTAGTTATCTCTCAAACCATAAAGCTTTGAGAGATGAACCTGGGGGCTATTAAATTATTTTACAAATATCTACAATATGGGGGATAGTAATAATAAAGTATTACTATCCCTTTAAAGAGGGACGCTTAGGTGGTATGATACAGTGATGAAATGTGTCTGCTTAAAGAACTGGTCGATTATGACCCAAATTGTAGTCACAACAGAAGATGACGAAGATACCTCCCCCATGAAGTCTACTGACATGTGTTCAAGGTAGGGCAGACACAGGAAGAGGACACGGTAATCCCAAAGGGCAACTACTTGCAATCTCCATGCAAACACAAACATGACAGGATATATGCTAATCTCATTGCAGCGCATTACATACCTCTTTGCCACTCTGATATTTAAACCTTTGAGTGCCAGAGGGGTAGGCAACCACAATCCATTGCATACATCTTAAGCAATCAAAGGGTTAAACCTATGAGTTGCCGATGGGTACCCAGTGCCTATCTTCCAATGCACCAGATAGGTCTTTGCTAATCCAACACTTAACCATTTCAGTGCCATAAGGGTACTGAAAGCATTGTTCATCAATGTATTGGATACCCCTAAAATAATGCGTTGCATACCCCTCTGGCACTCAAGGGGTTGATCCCTATGGGCAATGTTATGCCATTATTGCTAGTTTTACAGACACTAGCTGTAAATACATAATACTTAAAATTGCTAAACGTCAATTTAACTTTCAGTGGTCCCCAAAGAATTAGGGCATCTATTTATTAATGTGTATGTTATATGCCTTTGTCTAACTCAGTACCTCACAATGTTATGAATGCAAGGATCTTCAAAAAAGAAAGAATGTAAGCTTTCAATCAGGGACTCCAGTTCCAGTGTTTCACTTTGCAAAGCACTTGTAACCCTCTATTGTCTAAACACATAAATTGCAAACCGCTGCATGCACTTGTGGCGCTATGCAAACACAGTCATTCATTCAAAACCACTTTCTTTAAACTGCTTATTGGAGTTTATGAAATACATTACGCGGTACTAACAATCGTCACTTAAAACTACTTCTTGCATCCCTTCAAGGCCACGTAACCAAGTTAAACCACGTCTAGCAATGAAATAGCAACAAATAACTTTCCCTCATTTTTATCTGCAGAACAGGAAGCGTTTGCATGAGGAAGGAGGACCACCCTAATAACGCAACGCTACAATACCAGACAGGGCAAGTTATGTGGAAGAGGCGGACACCTGTATCGGAACAGACAGTCTACCTGAGACGGTGTGGGAGGGGACTTCTTATGTAAAGAAAGAGAAATCGAAGGAGAGGGTAAAGGACGAGCCCATGGTTTATTAACCCGTTAAAGAGCAGAGAAGCATATCGTTAAACTCTGTTCTGGGTTTAAGAGTTGCATTGCATAACTGAGCGTCAGAAGTGGGTGCGAAACAACTATGTGTTTTTCTGGCTGGCAATCTGAGGCCTTTCAGCCGTTACGGACTACAGCTTTCACCCGTTACGGACTACAGCTTTCACGACCCATTACCGTAGGCAAAGGGTGACAGCATTTGTTCTCCACAAAAGCTGGAAGGCCTAAGATTGCCAACCGCTGCCACTTCGCTCACAGAAAGTATATTGATATAGAAGCGTTAAACAAGACACGGGTGGGTGTTCCGATAACTAAGAATACAGGGTTACGTGGAATATAACAGCAGTAGTCCGGTGTTACGGTTTACGCTAGGAATCACATTGACAGTCTGAGTTGGAATGGAGGTAGGAGGGTCACTTTGTTAGGCCTCTGCCCTCCCCGGGGCGGCGCTCTTCTGACGCAGGAAATGAACCGGCTGACTTAGGTAGTGGAAGCTGCAGCAGTCCCGGGGTGAAAGTTGCACTCGTGTCCCGGCCTTTCTCTTCTCATCAACTGTCGTCTGTCTTTTGCAGAAAATGTCTGGTCTGCAACTCAATCTCAGCCCTCTCAAGGAGCCCCTGGGTTTCATAAAGGTGCTAGAATGGGTGAGTAGTAATAAAATTGCAAGAGTTGAGTGCACTTATTAATACATCGGGAGCCCGTTTTTTCTTACAGCATTTTGTTGGTACCACCCAGCAATACAGTGTTATTAGGGATCAATTTTACAGCTACACGTGTAACTTTGGTTTGGAAGTCTGTGGCTTACCAACTTTTATTGTATTACAGTACACAATACCATCAGTCAACATATAGGAATTGTGATCAAACATCAGCTGTGACACATGTTTATTCCTGATCTAGGTCCATTCAGGCCTGCGAGTTACATTCATGCATTTTATTTGCTTATATATATGATGTGATTCCTCCAGAGTCACGAGAGTGGATGCCAAAATCACGAGGTGTGTCTATGTCACTCTTGGTACATCACTAGTCCTCCGACCCTTGATAATTCATGTCACCAAAACAAATATACACAGGCCCTGTAGTAACGCATCATGCCAATTAGTTTCCTTCTCAACTGTGAGTGCAATAGGGCATATCCAACGCATTGCATACCCCCTAAGGCACTCAAAGGGGGAGAGAGAGAGTGAGTGTGTAAAGGACAAGGCGTGGGCATTATAAAGTAATGCATTGCACACCATTCTATTCCTGATTTTGTTTTTTCTTTACGGTTCTGTCTAGTTTGTTTGTAGCAGCAAACTATCCTGGCATTTATGTCTTTACGTTTGTGCATACAGCATTTCACTGACGGAAAAGTATTTGCCCTGCTCCTGCAGCACATTATCGTCTCTGCTTGGCAGAAAGTAATACGCAGACATTTTCCCTTGGCATCTACAGTATAATCTAGGCGGAAGGTCTAGTACCTACAGCACACAGTTGAGGTCTGAATGTTTCTTTACACTTCTATGCTCTTCCATATCTGGGATGGGCGCTGGCTGCTTCTTATTTGCCAAGTCTGGGTGGAGTAGATCTGCTGTCAGGGTATCACGAGGTGGGATTGTTCTGCAGATCTGTTATTCGCAACCGTCTACTAATGAAGCCATCTCAGAATAAAAGGGATTTAAGCTGTCTGTGGAATTTAAGATCTCTCTGCTTCAAGAGTTGTGTGAACTTCTAAGTTCGATATTACAAAGCAGATTTATACCAATGGTTTTGTTAGGAATTCTGTGAAATTATGTAGTTGAGTTTTTTTTTATAACGTGAATACATGCACTCTATTTTTGTGATTTGGTTTTAGAATCTGATCCACAAAAACACCTCTTCCTCCTCTCCACATTGTGTGTTTACATTTGTTTTCTTAAAGGGATAGTAATACTTAAAATGTAAAAAAAATATGTTGTAGGGTTTATCCCCCTGAGTAAAACAAGAGTACTCCCACTGCTGAAAGGTGTTTCATTCAAAAGTTATTAATTTTCAAAGTTGAATTTTTTTAGGTGCAATATCACAGTGGCCTGAAATTGTACAGTGGTGCTGTTGCTGCACGATCCTATGGACAGCTCTGGTCCCGGGACCATAAATCTCCATAGTATGGTGTAGCAACAGTGCCACTGTACAATTTCAGGCCACTGTGATATTGCACATAAAAAATTCAACTTTGAAAATTAATAACTTTTGAATGAAACACCTTTCAGCAGTATGAGTACTCTTGTTTTACTCAGGGGGATAAACCCTACAATCAATATATATATATATATATATATATATATATATATATATATATATATATATATATATATATATAATTTTTTTTTTTTTTTTTTTTTTTTTTTTTTACATTTTAAGTATTACTATCCCTTTTAAAGTGGACCTGTCACCCAGATTATTAAACATATTTGAAAATTTCATTCAACACCATGTGCCATGTTAATCAAAAGTCCAGCAGAAGCATAGTTTATTAAATATTCATACTTTTTTATTCCTGTGAAAAGTGAACGTTTCCTGTTGTTGCACAGTGCATAATTAGTATAAACATCACAGAAACCCTTCATTAGCATATACAATGTCACTGAAAAGCTTAATTTGCATATGATAACTCACCTGTCCCACACAGATACAGCTTTTAGCATACATTAGTAGGAATAATGTCCTTCTTGTAGTTTTGCTGTAACATAACACACAAGCAATTTTAGATTAAGTTTTCAAATATGCAAACTTGAATCAAGGTGGCAGGTCCACTTTAATTTTGCACATACATTTGCATGCCATAAATCTTTTTTGTATTGTCTAAAATTGTTCATCACTAATGGCTAGGTCTATTTTACACTTGTACTGTTGATAAATATGCAAGAAAACTAAATATACTTTCCAGGTTGCCTGCCCTTTTCTTTGCTTGAAACTTAATATCATTGTCATTAAACCAGTCTATTTAAATTTGGATAGTTGTCCAATTTTTTCATAAATATCCTATATGTGTTTTTCAGGTTAAATGTGCACTCTGTCTTGACACAGAGTTCAGATTGTGGTTAGCTTCACCCACAGAATGGTACTTACGGAGACCCATTAATGGTTCTTGGTAGTAATAAGGAATCCCAGGCTGTCTCAGGACTCTCGAATTTCTTGCATGAGAGCATGCTGCCAATAATGACAACTCTCTACACTCCCTCCCTTGTGAACTTCTGGATTGCAGTGCGTTAACCAAGGCTGAACAAAGACAGTCCACAGGGCAGGATCTAGTCCCTAAGACATTTGATGTGACCCTCAGACTTATTTGGCACTAATTTTAAATGAGTGACTGCATTGTTTACATTGTGACACTCAGTCCTCCGTGACCTTGCTCTAGGGGCAATTATCCATATTTTAGGGGCAGCACAAGCTCTTCCCCTATGTGTCTGATATTAATAACATATTTTCCTCTCTGGTAGATGTCCCTTTTAAAAGTGGAGCTCCCCTTCACAGCCACAGACTAGCATATTTAAAAGCTATCAGCAGGAAAAATATTGCAAACCTAAGCCACTATGGGGAAGAGAATGTGGTCATTGGAACCTGGATAAGTATTGTGCAGATCAGTGTTTGTATACCATATGAACACTGTAGCCCCCACCCAAATTCTAATCCAAATTTTCATGACTGCATGAGTTAGAACAAATAATGTAGGCTACTCCGCTAATTTTATATTTCGATGAATATTTTGTGTGTTTAAAACTTAAGCTCATTCTAGACACATTTGGCAACAAGAAAACACTGATATTCCTGCATGTGCACCCTCAAAAAATGGCTTTAGTCTCAGAATTAACCAGCTGTTTTCTGTGTGCTTTAAGGTAGCATGGTTTGAGGGCACGTAACCTCTACATGAATTGTCAACAGAGCGTCCTGAAGCAAGGGGTTCACTTTCAAAATAGCACATTTATAATATTGCGTGGCTTGGAGCTTCATTAAGTAGGCCGTTGTGTTGAAAAAGGCGACAGGAGAATCTCTCCCTGCATATCCGTGCAAGATTTTCATGTCTCCTCTTATAACAGGTCGATCTCCTGCAGGGTTGGTTTGGGAAAAAAATAAAAGTATAATCAAGCATGGTGTCCATCGCCTTTCCTGTAATAATTACCTGCATTAGGTTTGCAAAATGTTTTGAAACATGGTTCTCCATAGAGGTATTTACTAATAGTAGATATGTGCCTGCCTTTGTGTGTGCCATTAATTTAAAATTGAAGCTGTCCATTAAAAAAAAAAAAAAAAAAAAAAAATATGCATATTAACCCTTTCGGCACAGAAAGGTGTATCATCGGGCAGCTTTACTTTTAATGAATGATAAACACAGAGGCACATATCTATCATTAGTAAATAGCTCTATGGATAACCACATTTCAAAACATTTTGCAAAGCTAAAGCAGTTTATTACAGGAAAGGCAGTGTACACCATGCCCGACTTTATACTTTTTATTTATTTTTTCCAAACCAACCCAGCAGGCGATTGCGCTGTTAAAAGAAGCAACATGAAAATCTCGTGCTGATATTCAGGGAGAGATTCTATGTTGCCCTTTTCAACATGGCAATCTACTTAATGCGTGCTCTTAAAAATGCACTATTTTAAAAGGATACCAAAGCAAGGAAATCCATATCTTTTGCTGTACACTAAATTATTTTTCTGCTATGGTCCATATATAATTTATGCTAATCTAGTGGTTCCCAACCCTGTCCTCAGGGACTCTACCAGCCCATGTATTTAGGACTTCCCTGCTTGTGAACAGTTGAATTAAACAGAGATTCTTTCCCTTAATTCACCTGTGCACAAGCGGGGAAATGCTAAGGACGTGGTCTTTTTTGTGGTAACCCACATCATAGAGTTGGGAACCACTGCTCTTATCTTTCAAATGGACCTGTTGCCTACAAAACTTTTAGTCTCATTAAATATATCTGTTTATCCTGCCTATAATTTGTGCATATTGTTTTCCAAACAGCTTACATCAGAGATTTTTGGTTTAGTGGTTGGCCAATCTAATCATGGCAGAACATTGTTTTCTCATTCAGTCAGTTAAAGCCTGTATAGTTTATTACTCACATATATCTAAAAGAATCACCTCTTGCCACCATTTTGGGCTGCTAAAACCTATCCATTTCTTTTCCAGAGGCGTGGAATAAATTGACGAGGATTAATAATAATAATGCAATTTTTTTTTTAAAGTGGAACTTTCACCTTAATTCAAGCTTGCATATTTGAAAACCTCTTTAAAAACTTCCTTTGCATCATGTTAACCAAAATCCCAGTTTATGGACTTTTATTTCTGGGTAAAAGTCAGTGTCATGTAGCAGCAAAGTGATTGTTTAGCTTATGAAACATCACTGACAAAGGCTTAATTGGCATATGAAACACCATTGATGTCTCATTAGTATATGAAAAAAACACACAGAGACAGAGGGAGTCCAATAGTGCCTGTAAATGTGGCTAACAAGTAATAACCAGTAACTTAAAGGTTATACTTACAGTTATAGTTGCTGGTTACAAGGCATATGCCCAGAGCCAGCACTTTAAGCTTGTGGAGAATTCAAAATCTGTCTCCACTCAGATCTGTTTGTAGAGTTGTTCAGATGGTAACCAGTATCCAAAACAGTAAATGATTGAAACAGGAAATATAGTAGAAAATGTAGTAGGCTGCTAAAGTATCTAAAAATCATCCACTTTTTATTATAAAACCATAAATATGTTTAAAAAAAACAACAATCCAATTGTAAAAATTAGAATATAATGGTAATGTTTCGCAGCTCTAAGGCTGCTTTATCAAACCAACTGGAATGTTATACAAAATTTGTAGCGCTAGTCACGTGTGTGCGCCTGCGCTGTCAGTCCCTTTTGGAGCCAATTGGCTCCAAAAGGGACTGACGGCGCAGGAGCACAGACGTCACTATGGCGAGATGTCCGTGCTTCCTGCTACTGTGAGCCTCCGAAAAAGTGGAATATCTTGTAAACCAGCTAATATTTCTGGCGACTAGCGCTACTGAGCAGCTAGTTGCCAGATGAAGAATTGAATAATGTGAACTTATTGCGGGGTGGTAGTTCCCCTTTAAAGGGATAGTAGTGGCATATTTTTACAAATGTTAATATTGTATGCAGTAAAAAATAAAACTAAATGCCCCCAGTCCCATAAAGGTTTGAGAGATATTCGGGACCAAAGTTTCCCCCTTCACTCCCCTTTCCCTGACATCAATGCTCTAGCTGACTGCAGGGGAATCTGGTCCTGGGACCGTCAGAAGCTCTCCATCAGAGCAGAGATCTTGTTATTGAAAGAGAAATCCTTCACTGGAACAGTCTACAAAGTGTGCTTGGAAACGAAGCACACTTTGTAGACCGTTCCAGTGATAGATTTCTTATTCAATAATGCGATCTCTGCTCTACTGAATGGTCCCTGGACACGCAGAGGCTTGATTTTCCTGCAGTCAGGTAGAGCGCTGTTGTCAGGGAAAGGGGAAGGAGGGGGGGACTTTGGTCCCAAATATCTCTCAAACCATAAAGGTTTAAGAGATGGGACTGGGGGCATTTAGTTTTATGTTTTACTGCCTACAATGTTGTTTGTGAACATATGCCAATCATATCCCTTTAAAAGAACAGCCATTCAATCTATTTTCAATCTTTTTTATGAAATAATTGTTTGGGGAAAAAATGATATTTCTTTAACTGTAAGCCCCAAGATACACATGCTATATTTTAAATAGTTATTCCTAGCAGTTATGTACTACCATAATATTGTCTTAAGGAGAAAAGAAGGCAAAAAGGTGGATGGGAGGGGAGAAAAAAGTGGGTGAAAATGGAAAAAAAAAAAATCCCTGCTCTTCTTCTTTTTTTTTTTTTTTTTTTTTTTTTTTTTATTTATTATTATTTAGTCTGTCTCTGAATTTATGCTGAACAGAGCTAAAATCGGTTTAATTTGTCTCTTTAGGTATTCTCAATCTTCTCATTTGCTACTTGTGGAGGCTACAGTGGCAAAACTGAACTGATTGTGTCCTGCGCAAATAAATCTATTTCAGACCTCAACAAAACTATAACTGCTACATTCGCATATCCCTTTAAGTGAGTAGAAAGTTAAAGAAAATATAATGTTTTTGTTGTTGGTAATTAAATAATTTAAGGTGGAGAGTTGTCATGTTTAAACAGATTTCTCCATTCATGTCTTTCCACTCTCCTAAACTGAAATATGGCCAAGCTGTTTGTCATAAATGTGAAGGTTGCATTCAATCATGTCTATTTCCCCAGTGTTTTAATGTGATTAAGCTACTTCTCAGACCACATAAAAATATAATGTTGTCCTCTTTACGGTAAAGGTAAGGAACAGATCTTTCAAGCCTGCACTGTCCCTTTTCATTATTGTGGGAAATAGGGGGTGGGCTTAAAGGGATAGTAACACTTCGTTTTAACTTTATTTTATTTTGTAGGCATTAAAAAAACATGAAGAATGATATAAGTCTTATCTCTCAAACCTTTATGGTTTATGAGATATTCACAAGCAAAGTTCCCCTTCCCGCCCCTTTTACCTAGTGTAAGCCATTTCTTCTCAGATGTGGATCAGGTTGTATGACAGTACAGATAACAGAAGGGGACAATTTTCTTTGTATGAAAACAATGAAAGCCCTGCCCCCCTTGACAAGGTTTTCAGCTTTTTCCATTATCTTAATTGAAGATTGTCCCTCTCTGCAGTCGATCTGGGCATCTCCCTTCTGATCTGATTGAACAGGGGGGGGAAACTTTGTGAATATCTCTTAAACCATAAAGGTTTCAGAGATAAGACTTATATCATTCTTCATGTTTTTTTAATGCCTACAAAATAAAATAAAGTTAAAATGAAGTATTACTATCCCTTTAACAGACTAATTCCCACTGTCCTTTTCTGATGCACTTTTAACTTTTTGGTTTTGTCTTCTTGGTTCACAACCATAAGTTGACCTGGGAATGCTTGTAAATGGAAAAAGGTTGACAATAAGAGAACAAAATATGCCCTCTTTCAATCAGGGACTTGTGCTTACCTTATTGCGATAGTCCACCTATTTTGTATTTAATGTATTAATTGCATGGTGATCAGTAATTATTTATAAACAAACTTCTTCATATTTTCCCAACACCTGGGGATCTGTTTCCAATGTGTGGGTATTGAGAACATAAGGAAGTTGTTGGGTAATTACTTTGACTGTTCTAATAAATGATCTTGAGTTAAATTTGCTTTTTAATTTGGCGGCAGCTTTGTCTATTCTATGCAGCAGTGTCCATCCCTTGCTATTTCTATTCTCTGAAGAAGACTGTGCACTGAACGCTCAGACACACACGCACACGTACACACACACACATTCAGGTTGACTCCTTATTCATAACTGCACTGATGGTGCATGGAAAGTTGTACTTAAGATTTTTCCCCATACAATCTCCTCGTGTTCTCCATACTAACTATTGGCAACCAGGCATGCAAGGACCATATAACATGCAGGCCATCTTAAAGGGGAACTATCACCTATGGACAACATCCCCATAATAGCTAGATTATATATCATAAACAATGAAAAGGTTTTTTTTTTTTTTTTTTTATTTCAAGCTTGCTGTTTAAACTTAACTTCTAAAGTCTGGGCTTCAGCTACTTCCTTGTAGCCTGCGGTTCTCTGCGGTTAAACCGCAGCCCGACGCTCTGCCTCCTCTCTCCTCCCTGCTCCGATGACGGCAGCTTCTTTCTGTAAGCTGGAGTGATCTCATTGGCAGAGATCGATATCTAGCCAATGAGATTACTCCTGCTTACAGACCGAAGCCGTCGTCATCGGAGCAGGGAGGAGAGCAGAGGCAGAGCGTCGGGCTGCAGTCTATGCGGAAGAAGCTGCAGCCCAGACTTTATAAGTTAAGTTTATACAAATCAAAACTTGCATTAAAAAAAAAAAATGCATTTTCGTTGTTTGTGAGATATAATGTAACTGTTATGTGGATGTTGTCTTTAGGTGATACATCCACTTTAATGGAGTGTTTTAGATTTATGAAAAATAGTAAGATGTATAGTCAATCGTATCTATTAAATGATGATGTAGTATTTTTATTTGTTTTGTGTTTAGTAGGTGTGTATATAACCTTAAAGCATTTGTTACTGACATTTAGAAATACCATTCCACACAGTTGTTTATCACAGATTTTCATATTCTAGGTACATTTTTTTGTAATATTAGAGGGTATCCACAGACTAATTATATATTTTAAAATGCAGTGTCTATAGAAAATAAAAACTGTTCCGCATGAAATTGTCATTTGAATGTAGCTTGCATCAAATGTTTCAAAATATGTTCATGCAGGAATGAGAAATGCCTTTGCAGAATTATTGTAATGAGCTCAGCGTTTTGATGATTTATCTCGTCTTAAAGTCATAATGTTAGTATTTGCTCATATATTATAGTACACCACAACTAGAATATTTAGTAAAGTGACATACAGTGGTCCTTTTTAAAATTCCAGCACCAGAAAAAAATTGATATGGGAGTTGAATGAAATAACGTTTATGTAATGAGGGACAACATAAAAATATTGCTTGATAAATTTGCACAACAGAACATTTTATGCATTAATAAGTGTGCTTGCTTTAGGAGGCGATACAGGTGGATAGACATAGACCTTTTCTGAGATGAACAATTGTTTCTTGAGTATTGTTAGTCAATGCATCACCTACGAGGTTGACTGCAGAAACACTCAGTAACAGATGGCAACCCTTAAAGGGATAGTAATGTTTCATAATAAAAGCAGCTCTAATTAATCATCATAGTATTTGGACTTTGGCGAGTGTTATTTCAATTCTGTCAGAGTTGTAGCTTGAGTAATTCAATGACAAAGTATCCCCCTTCTGCCCCTTTTACTGATGTAACACTGCTCAGCCAGAGCAGAAGGGAGTTGCCCAGGTAGACTGCAGAGAGGGACAATCTTTAATTAAGATAAGGGAAAACAACAGGGGACATTCTTCTTCCTATGAGAACAATGAAAGCCCTGCCCCCCTTGACAAGTTTTTCAGCTTTTTCCCTTATCTTAATTGAAGATTGTCCCTCTCTGCAGTCTACCTGGGCAACTCCCTTTTGCTCTGGCTGACAGGAAGAAGAATGTCCCCTGCTGTTATCTGTCTGGTCTGTGGGCTGGATTCCACATCTGAGAAGAGATGGCTTACACTAGGTAAAAGGGGCGGGAGGGGAAACTTTGCTTGTGAATATCTCTCAAACCATAAAGGATTGAGAGATAAGACTTGTATCGTTCTTCATGTTTTTTTAATGCCTACAAAATAAAATAAAGTTAAAACGAATTATTACTATCCCTTTAAGGTTCCACATTCTTGGTGAGTGGCAGTGTGTGGCAGACACTGAGTTTGTTAATGGAATCATATGTTGTATATGGGAGTGCATTGTCCCGCAGTAGAGTATCGAGAGAATTCTGGAGAAATAGTCTAATGACAGATCAATGTTTTGGTTACTGTGAGCGTGCCTATAATATGTGCTATTGGTGTGCATGATGCCAAACCACAATGTTACATTGGGAACTGGCCCACTGTGGTAATGGATGGTATAAACTTCAGCATGTTGTTGATTTAGCATTCCTCTAGACCAGGGCTGTCCATGTTTGGTCCTCAAGGGCTACCAACTGACCAGGACTTCTCTGATTAACCCCCCTCAAGGACTAGGTAAATCTGGGGTAATTTGCACTGAAGGACAGGAGCAATTTTGAGCTTTGAGTATCTTTGTTCAACAGTATTGTCCCTCTGTGGTTTATTCCAGCCACACAAGTTATGCACTTTTTTAAGCACAAGTAGGGCTTTCTTTTGATACCACATTTATATGGCTAACTCATCATTTCTTACTGGTTAAAAGGTTTGAACGGTCGTTCATACCTCGACAATGTCCAGTTTTAGGGGGGGCACTGTCCTCCTGGATCGAAAATCCCCATGTCCCTCTTTACTTCCCTGGTATCCCAGTTTATTTTAGATTAGACTGTGTGGTGTGTTTGCGCTGCAACAATAAAACTCCCATTAATGTTTGTTTAAATAAAATACTTTGGTCTTGATCTAAATCTTTTAATTATTAAAAAAAAAAATTGGTGTCAGTAGGTCATAAAGGGACTTGCTCCCAGCAGCCGCACTGCAGAGGTTAATGCCCCCATCTGTGGCCAGTTTTCTTATACCTTAAAGGGATAGTAACACTTCGTTTTAACTTTATTTTATTTTGTAGGTATTAAAAAACAACATGAAGAATGATATAAGTCTTATCTCTCAAACCTTTATGGTTTATGAGATATTCACAAGCAAAGTTTCCCCTCCCGCCCCTTTTACCTAGTGTAAGCCATCTCTTCTCAGATGTGAATCTGGTTGTATGACCAGACAGGTAACAGAAGGGGACAATTTTCTTTGTATGAAAACAATGAAAGCCCTTCTCCCCCCTCTTGACAAGTTTTTCAGCTTTTTCCCTTATCTTAATTGAAGATTGTCCCTCTCTGCAGTCTACCTGGGCACCTCCCTTCTGATCTGGTTGAACGGGGGGGGGGGATACTTTGTGAATATCTCTTAAACCATAAAGGTTTGAGAGATAAGACATATCATTCTTCATGTTTTTTTAATGCCTACAAAATAAAATAAAGTTAAAACAAAGTATTACTATCCCTTTAAGGGTATTCTTTGCTTCACTCTTCCGTTCTCTCACTGTAAGAAAGAGAGAGTGGCAGAGAACAGGACAAAGGGGATGTACAGAATTCATTGTCTTTGTCATTGACTAAGCTGCTATATGTGATCGCTGTGGCATTGATCACATGTACCTGCAAAATGGGAAAGCCTGAAACTAACTGCTTCAGTCTCAGCACAGTCGGTTTCACCCTCCCCAGCATGATCACAGCTTGCTCTAAGGTGTGCTGCGATAATTTAACCCATGGCGTGCCAGGACCGTCACCAGCCCTAAAGGCACAAACACCTATGACAGTACTTACACGTCATGATCGCTGAGGTGTTAAGCACAGGGGAGTTAATCAGTGACTCGTTTATTTTCTGTGGCCCATCTATGATCAAACAGGGAAATCTTTCACTCCTGACCTGCTGGTAGCTCTTGAGAGACTAACTTGGACATCCCTGCACTAGACAATCATGATATATAAACAGAACAAGGGCTCAACAGTGAAGAGTACAGATCTCTATTCATTCCCCAGTGGCATCTGTCTTGGCCCTGTTCTCACTGACTGGTGGTGTGTTATGCCGTAATTGTGGTAAGCCTTGGCGTGGCCATCTCACCTGATGGCTGAATGTTGTGCAGGCAGTATTGAATAGTTTGAGTTGATAGAGCTGTACCAATGGCTCTCTGAATTGCCTTTGCGAAGTACCATTCTCCACAGCTGATAGTTAGAAAACATTATCTGGGATGGAGATACACTAAGGGGTAATAATGCTGTGATCAGTTCTCCAGTTCCTCTGTTATTCTATAGAGCCTTAAAGTCTGAGTATAACATATGAATTTTAAAAGTGATATCACTGGGGGTGTTATGTCTATTTTATCACCTCTTTATTGCACCTTTAGTGCATCTCCCTCTGGTGTTATGTGCAAGTCCCTAAACTTTGAGCAAGGTGGAAATCCTGCTGATCAACATTATCTGACATTATGGTCAACATGCATCAATGGCTTGCATGGACAATCTAACCTCCTGAATTGATGTGATCCTGTCCTCCTTGTGCATATCACCTGATGTTTCTTGAAATTGTTGTACTTTAGGTATATTAGACCTTACGCCTTAAAATGCACTTTTAAAGGAACACTAACAACAAAAAAGTAGTATGTTGATATAAACAAAGATCATATACTTATAGATCCCATGTAAAAAAAAAAATATATATATATATATATATATATATATATATATATATATATATTTTACACCCCTGAATGACCACTTTAGTGAACTTGCCATTAAATCATTTTCTCTTAGTCTATGTGAAGCACAGGAACCATGGTTGTAAAGTTCTTTCCTCCAGAGTTTCTCCTAATATCTTGCGTCAGGGTCCCTGTCACTTATATAAAACTTTTTTTGTATTAAGTTATTTTAATTTTCATTTGTCCCTATCTGCATCCACAAATAAACACACTCCTGGTGCAACTTCTTGTTCCCCTAGACTCTCCTTGCACAGAGATAATAGCCAGATGAGAAGGAACTTGGATCATGGCTGCCTGTGTGTCCCAAGTCGGTCACACACAATTTTCGGCTCCCTCCTCAAGAGGGCAGGGCACATCTCAAAAGACAGTCTCGTGGATCGAGACTCCCAGCTGCTCCTCCAGCTCAACCCTTGCCCTGCCTCGCATTATTAATGTGTCTTCTGTATAATACAGGTGGAGCAGTGACATGTCCATAGTTTTTTTAGCTTTTTTTATTGTTCTCCTATTTAGATATGGGGCTGTCAAAATTCCCTTATTAGGCGGATTACCATTACTGGGCTTCCCCATGAGTGGATTGATCAGTTTACAGATTCTGTTTCTATACTTTCCCGGAGCTTTGTAGCATGGATTGCTGCAGTTTTCAGGGTTAACCTGTTTACTGCTGGTTTTCACTAGTTTTGGGGTGTTGTTGGTATGTTTTCACCTTCCTTCTTACTGAGGTCTAATTTTTAGGCTACCCTCACACGTCCCCTGGGGTGTTTTGGGGTTTTTAGGTAACTTTATTACTTGTGAAGATTTTGTATTCTGGCCTTTTTAAGAATGGGATCCCATGCCACTGCCATCTTTGGGCCATTGACTTCTATGGGTGATATTCTTTGGGACATAACTCTGTACCTGTTTGCCTAAGTCAGAATTAGCTCTTTTCTTGTCTCCTCGTACCCTTTCATGTGCTGCGTGTCTTGGGGGCCCGTGGCAATCCATGGATGGAGTTGTAAGCATTGGTAGGCAACAGCAACTGAGAAGACTGTATTTCCCAGAATGCCCATTTTGCGGCTGACAGGTTTGCAATCCGCATATTACTTCTCGCTTGCTTATGTTACACAGAGGCAGACTTTCCTTGCTCTCCTTCTCCAGATTACTCATTCACCTGCCAGATAAGTGACTTTCTTGGCTTTCTTGGGTGATTTATTAATCTGGGTATATAATTTACTGGTTTAACACTAGTTTGAGACACTTCTTTGGTCAAGATGTCAGATTTTAAGGGTCATGGGAGTAAATCCAAGACTAAGGACTTGGGGGCGTCCCTTACCCCCCTTGTTTTCTGTTTGTTATGTCAGTCAGGGCTTCCTAAGTAGTATTGCTGATCTTTCTGCCCCTCCTGTACTGTGGCCCATACTACCCGACCGGGGCCCTCCAGCAATGAGTAAGAGCTGGCTTGGGTAAAAATGCTTCTCAGTAGCTCAAATACCATTCTCCCTTCAAGGGGTTCTCCAATCCAGGAAGCTCTCCACTACTTATAAATATGTAGCCCCTTTATCTGAGTGTTCCTCAGGTCCTAGGGGCTTCCTCAGAGGAGGAATTGCCTGAAGGGTAGGATCAGGAGGGGAATGTGGATATGGATTCTTCTTACTCCTTTGAGACTGACCCCCTTCACTCGGATAAGGGACTCATCAGAGCTGTTTTGGGGACTCTTCAGGTCTATGACACCTCTGTTGAGGGTCTTTCTTCTATAGATGTCTTCCAGAGATGTGTAAAATCTCCCTCATGTTTTTCCCCCTAATGCCATTCTTGACCAGATCGTTCTGGGTGAGTGGAAAACTCCAGACAAACAACTGTTTATTACCAAGTGTCACGGACTCCAGAGTAAATAGTACACATGACACAGGTACAGTGAAATTTAACCAGTTTATTTAGATGAGCAAGAGTAAGTACTTCCCTAACTTTAGTAGAACAGGCGTGAGGACAGTGCCGAGTCCGCTACCCAAGAATTGACACTGAACTGTAACCGGTTCTCAGTAGCCTATAGCGATAGATGGGAGCAGAATCAGGCTTGGTTCTATACCTAGCAAATAGAAACCTGGGACGCCAGGAAACCTGATCACTGGAGCGACAGCTAAACTCCCAGACATGAGACAGGCAGACAGACGTCTCCAAGTAGTGACTCTACCACGGAGTGGTAGGAGGAGTGAGACAGAGAGTAACTAGTACTCTGAAACAGTCACAGAGCAGTTCTACTAGGTAGGCAAAGGGTGAAGGCAAGAGAGGGAACGTAGCCAGCCGCAACACCGGTAAGTATGTGAAGGCAATACTGTGTACGTAGGCTACAGAGCAGAGGGTTACGCAACAGGTACAGTGGCACAGGATGGGGGCAACGGAGCAAGAGGCAACCAGCAACTCTACAACGGAGGTAGCAGTTGCACTACACCTATGGAGTGCACCCACAACTAGCCCAGACAGGTGGTAGTCAGACTGGAGCGAAGGACAGCACAGAGCGTAAGTCGGACAAGCCACAGTCGAGAGCCAAATCGGGTAGTCAGCCACAGCCAAGGTCAAAACAGAGTGGGTAATCGGACAAGCCAGGGTCATACACAGATCTGGTAGTCAGACGAAGCCACAGGATTGATCAGGAGTAAACACGGCAGCCAAGCATGGATCAAACGAGAGCAACATTGAAGAAAAGCACAGATACACCACGAAAGGACAACAAGTCCTAGCCTCAATGAGGTTTATAAAGCAGCAAAAGGAGACGGGACCCAATTAGGCCCAAAAGAATAGGCCCATAAACAGGTGTCCTTGCCAGTGCCTGTAACATGACTTTAGCAATGAGGAAGTGGCTGGAGGCCATGCTGGCCAGTGTCCATACAGAAGTAAGAGCACAGGATCACTTAGGCCTCAAAGTGAGACTGTGATACCAAGAGCTTCTCTAAATTGTACCCTTTTGCAGAGGCAGCGTTAGCACACTGGCTTCTCCTCCACCTGTAGAGCCACATGTCTCCAGGTTGGTTAAATCTACTGCCCTGTCTTTGGCAGATGCAGCTGGACACAGATCCAGCAGACAAGACAATGGATTCTATTCTTGGGGTCAGCTTTGTGGCCACTGGGGTGGTGCTTATACCTATCTCTGCTTCTGCCTGGGTCAACAGGGGTAGTTGCTGTTAGGGGCAAACAGCTTATGTGTGTTTCGAGGATTCCAAGGATGACTTGTTGATTCTTTTGGCCAACATTAAAGAGGCCAGCAATCATGTGTCTGAGGCTCTTTGCGGTGCTTAGGTTGTCCATCATGGTCTCTGCTCTTTCTGTTGTTGCGAGAAGCACCTTGTGGCTTCAGATCCTCTGAAAAGTCACTGGTTTCCATGCCTTTTCAGGGCAAGTCCCTGTTTGAACTTGAATTAAAGCAGATTATTAATGTTGCTACTGGGTGCAAGAGCACTTTGTTGCCTCATATGTCCTCCACACATCCAACTATGGTGAGGAAACTGCATCTTTTCTGTCCCCGCCAAAGGGAAGTGCAAAGGCTGTAAGCTTTGCAGGTCTCCCATGTGCACTGCTCTGTGAAACCTATACAGCAGTGGCAGACCAAGTGAGCAGCTCCAAGGTCTATGCTTGAAAAAACTATCTTCCACATGACTCTCAGAACCCTGCCTGCATTTAACAGAAGGGGGGCATCTTTGCCTGTTTTGAGATGCCTTGGAGACCTCTTTGGCGGACCAGTGAGTTTTGCGGGTAATCTCGGAAGGGTACCGCATAGATTTTGCACCTTTCCACAATTTATTTTTTTGTCTAGGTGGCCAGGGTGAAAAGATGCGCAGACTCGCACTTCAGATTTTTATTCCAACTAAGAAGGGCGGAGGCTGTCGTCCCATCTTGGACCTGAAAGGTCTCAACAACTATGTAGTGATTACATGCTTCAAGATGGAATCTGTGTGTTCTGAGATCTCAGAGATTTGCCCTGGGCAGTATTTGGTGTTTCTAGACCTTTTAGGATATGTATCTACACATACCCATTCACCCAGGCACTCAACGCTCTTCGTTTTACCTATGGCTCAGGTCACTACCAGTTCACAGCTCTGCCATTTGACATGGCTTCTGCACCCCGAGTGTTCCCCAGGGACATGGGGGCCTTAGCAGCCTTCATTCCACCAGAGGCATTTGCATGATGTCATATCTGGACGATTTCTTGATCAAAGCTTCCTCAGTGGAGCTCTTGGCCCTTCACATCCAAAACTGTGCACGGCTTCTGGTCCAACACAGGTAGATCCTGAACATGCTGAAGTCCTCTCCAGTACCTTCCCTGGGGATGAAGTTCAACACCCGTCTAGGTAAAGTTTTCCTACCAGAAGAGAAGATATCTCCTGGTAATGCAAGTGGAGTCTCATGCTCTGGATACATCACAAAGTATATGAGAGTGTTGGGCAAGCTAGTGTCTCATGTACAGACGAGGGAACGTCAAAGGCATGTCCTCCAGAGCTAGTTGGGGAATCTGGATCACCTGGATTGTCAGATTTGTCTTTCCCGGAGATCCGCCAGGACCTTCAGTGGTGGTTATTGGCACATTCTGGAACAGGAGAAATGTTTTGTGGTACCAGAATGGACTCTGATCATGATGGACTCCAGCCTGAGCTGCTGGGGTATGGTTCTGGGCCACCCTAGGCTCTTGGGATATTTCCACCTTTTGCTCTTTGTTAAAGATGATTATGGTATTCTGTAGGTATGCTTCAATACATATTTTAGTTGCACCCTTATAGCTAATGATTTTTAAAGGGATAGTATTGCCATAAAATAACTGAAGCTAATCTTGCAGGCAGTAAAAAGTTAAACTAAATACCCCAAGTCCCATCTCTCAAATCTTTATGGTTTGAGAGATATTTGGGACCAGAGTTCCCTCCCCTTCCCCTGACATCAGCGCTCAAGCTGACTGCAGGGGAATCTGATCCCGGGACCGTCTGAGGCTCTTCAGCCGAGCTGCGATCGCATTACTGAAATAGAAATCCTAAACTGTAAGTCTATAAAGTGTGCTTCCAAACTAATTTTGAAGTTAGTTGGAAGATGTACCATCTCTAATTAAAATGAAATAATTTATTATTTGGAGGATGTTTTGCCGTATTGTTTTTGATTACTAGACAGTCTTTTACATTGTCTTTAGTCAAGTAAAGGAACAATGTTATTCTAGATGCCAGCATATCTTTTAGACTGGAATGGTCAGTTCTTCTTCCAGGAGAAAACTGCGGATGAAGGATGATAAAAATATACTTCCAGTAGCTGGAGGTCCAGAAATTGTCTTGAACTGTTTTAGACTAAGTCCCACTGGATAGGTGGACAGATATACTTTTCTGTTTTTAATTAAAAAAACAAAACAAAAAAAAACACACTGAAAACCCATAGGACAGGGTACCTAATTCATGGCACAGGAGTATATTGTTTTATACTATAGAATTACATTTATGAATCTTATTGCATGATAAGCTGTAATGTATTTTAATTAGTTTATTTTATTTTTTTCCCCCCCTGAAAGGATGGGGGGGGAACTTATTTAACCCCTTAAGGACCGGCTGAGTGCACACGCGGCCTGCACTTAAAGGGATAGTAATACTTCGTTTTAACTTTTTTATTTTGTAGGCATTAAAAAACATGAAGAATGATATAAGTCTTATCCCTCAAGCCTTTATGGTTTATGAGATATTCACAAGCAAAGTTTCCCCTCCCCGCCCCTTTTACCTAGTGTAAGCCATCTCTTCTCAGATGGGGATCTGGTTGTATGACCAGACATATAACAGAAAACAATGAAAGCCTTTCCCCCCTTGACAAGTTTTTCAGGTTTTTCCCTTATCTTAATTGAAGATGGTCCCTCTCTGCAGTCTACCTGGGCACCTCCCTTCTGATCTGGTTGAACAGGGGGGGATACTTTGTGAATGTCTCTTAAACCATAAAGGTTTGAGATATAAGACTTATATCATTCTTCATATTTTTTTAATGCCTACAAAATAAAATAAAGTTAAAACGAAGTATTACTATCCCTTTAAGGAAGACGGACCTTTCTTTTCCCCCTTCTGGTTCCGGGCTCCCCAAACGGCGTGCAGCCGTATGGGGAGCCTGGAATTCCATCACGGTCCTGGCATGTCATGGGTCATTAGCGCAAGACAACCCATGACATGCCATGACTGTCAAGGGTCGTTAAGGGGTTAAATAAAAAAGCCAGTTTTGTGGTTTTGTTTTGTTTGACTTTTACCTATACTGTTTTCTAATTTTAATTTGTAACACTATTTAACAATCTGCTAGTAAATATTTTATTTGTATGTGTGTATATATAATTAATTGAAATATTTAACTGATTGAGTGCCAGAGGGATATTCAACGCATTGCTTTGCAATGTGCTGTATACCCCACTGGCACTCAAAGGGTTAAATGTGATTATTCTTTTAGCATTCATGCTTGTTTTCATATTTCATTTTTTGTGTCTCCAGATTAAATACAGTGATATTTCAAGGAATTGAAGGTGACTTCTGTGGAATAAAATGGAACGATCTTCACCTTCCTGCGGGGGACTTTTCTTCCTCATCCCAGTTCTATGTTTCTATAGCCGTTTTTGCTTTCCTTTACTGTTTGGGAGCCCTTGTGTTGTACCTTGGGTTTATGCACTTGTATCGGGACTCTACAAAATTCCCATTGATTGTAAGTACCATGAAATAAGAAATCTGTTTTGGTCTAATATACAGTTTTCATGGCTTTCCTGTGGCAAAAACAATAACATTGTTTTCATACACTTTTTCTCTTCCATGGTTGTTTGCAATAGGGTATTCAAACTGTATTCCTAAAGTTTCGAGTTTGTAAGTTTTAGGGCTCTTCCTCCTTCTGCACAGATTGGCCTATCTAAATGACTGAGCTCAATGATTAACGCTTGCAGAGTTGAGGAAAAAAGCTTTCTTTAGATATGCAGTTTCAACACCAGCTGGTACTAGGTCAATTTTTACTGTTAAAATTTGTGATGTCTATTGTTTATACACTTAATTGTAGTTGTCAATCGGTGTTCACATAATCCGGATGTATGCAAATGTACTACTATTCTTTCCAGCTAGATGATTAGGAGAAGATTTTAAAGAAAAAATGACCTTAGTTTTATCATTTTCATTTTTCTTCCGATGTGAAACACAGGAACCATGGGTAAAGTATCCTCCTGCAGGAAGGTAGGACAATTGCCATAAAAGTCTTACTGGAGGTGGAGAGTCCTTCCCTACTCCACTTTTCTGCAACCAATCAAACTCTGTTTTAAAAGTGACCTCAATGCCGCATCAGGACAAAAATTATTTTGTAGTTAGCTCTTTTTATTATTATTTATTATTATTATTATTATTGTAAGATGGGGCTGTGTAATCTCCTGTTAGGCTAGCTCCGATATCTGGCCTGCATAGTCTGTTTGAACCAGAGTGCAGACTGCATAGAATCTGGGTCTGCTAAAAGATGACTTGTGCTATCAGCCTTTTTCCTTTCATTTCTGCTTGGCTTGCCTGAACAGGACATGATTATTTTCATGGAGACGGAAGTGGACAAGATCTCCAGTATTTAGACTCAGAGTTAGGGTACCTGCGGTTTGAGCTCCACTTGCTACAGGCAGTTTGGCCGCAGGGAAAGTGCTGTGCCGAATTCGGCTTTCCAGCAGTCCCTTCATCCTCTCCTGTGTTCCAGAAGAGGCTTATATGCTCTGTCGACAGTTGCCTTATCCTCATTGCTGGCCCTGGGGACTGACTTGGCCGAGGTTCGGCAGTCCCACGGCTCCATGCTGCTTCCTCCTGTGGGTTGCGTCCGTGGGTGCGTGCCTATGTGTGCTATTCAGTGCTTGCTGTAACTTATTACTATGTCTGTATTAATACTAGCACTGCTGACAGGTTGCAGACCCTGACCCACAGGTCCTGTGAGTATGTCCCTGTCTTTTTGTTCAGTAGCCACATTCACACTGTGGTAAAATCGCTAGATTTGCACTCTGCTCTTCCTTCCTGGAGGTGATTTTACTAAAATGTACTGCAATTTAGATAGTTTTGGATTGTGGTCCTCTGGGCCTTTTAGAACAGACCCATGACAGCCCTATTGGATGGAACATAGTATAGTTGTCATTTATACTGCACAGGCTGGATTCCTCTGGGCAAAATTGGGCTTATTTCTACCCTTTCTTACTGAGGTTAAGTGGTGCCTTTTGGTGACCTTTCCTGCATTTTGGGACAGCAATGGGCTGTAATGGCTGAAGAGCCTCAGCACCAATTTCATTTTGGAGGGAAAACTGAGCTACTTTCCTTAAAAAAAAAAAAAAAAAAAAAAAAAAAAAAAAAAAAGCCTGATTTCCCAGACCTCTCAGAGAGGCGGAAGAGGATGTTCTTTCTTTAGGTGTCTCCTGACTATATCCATGTCTGTGCCTCCACCATTGGTACTTACCACTACTAATAAGGAGGCCTCCCAAAGTTAAAGCTGAACTATATCGCCCCCCAAATCCTTACTAACATAGCGATAGGCAAATGTATAATTTCATTATGCTCAATAAGTCTGGCATTACCGGGGGAAAACCAGCTTCTTTGACAGACAACAGCGCAGACATTTTGGGTGAAAAAAGGCATCTGCGAGTCTGCGCTGTTTGTCCCATTCACCGCCAAGATTGATAAGTGGTATTCTTTGGTACCTTAAAGCACCAGAAGGTACTGAAGGCACAGGTGCACAGAGCTTCTCTTGCAAGATATGTGCAGCTGATACGTGCCTAAGTTTGTTTTTCCTCAATAATGCCAGACCTATTCAGCCTAATGAAAGTATGCATATGCCTATCGCTATGTTAGTAGGGGTTTGTGGAGCAATTTTATTTTGATCATAGTTCAGCTTTAAAGTGCCTTATATGCAATATGCGGGTCTGTTACCCATAGCTCCTCTAAGATTTGGCTCATTGTATCTCCCCATGAATGAAGCAAGCCCCCAGGAATGTCAGGTCATGTTCCTGAGGGTTCAATGGAAAAAAAAAAATACAAAAAATGTATGTATGTAAATCAATAAAGCTTCAGCCATTGTCAATCCACTGCAGGATGAAGGCCATAATCTGCCATGCTGGTCCAGTGTGGGTTGGCAGATATGTGACCCTGTGACCTTTCGGTTTGAACAAATTCTCCAAAGTTTGTGAATTAACTCTGAGTTCTCATCGGGATATAATATAATATATACAGATATCCGTATTCATTTTTTTTATGCTAGCTCAATGGGATACAAGAGTTAAAGCAGCTTATTTATTGTGCTTAATCCTTTCCCTCTTTATACAGAAAGGGTGTTCCCTTATCTCGAGCAATTCACAGGGAATACTACCCTATTAAGACTGCTATACTAAATGGCACTTAAGGCCAGAGCAAAACATGAATAAAAGCTACCACTGGCTCATGTAAGACTAGATTTTAGGGCTACTGTAGCAAATAGGAACTTGTTTCATATATTGACATGGAGTACCGGATACATACAGAGTTAATGGGAGTAAATATTAATTTCTCTTCCAGTGTGTAACACAGGAACCAATGGGTACATTTTCCTCATTCAGAGGGCAGGGCACTTCAAAAAGGCAGGGCCTTTGATGTGAAGAGACTCTTCTTTCCCTCCATCCTTTCTCCCTACCCCCAGTTTCATGTGACCTGCCTCGGCAAACGGATGAGCTGGTACTGTTTTATTTGTCTTTGTTTTTTTTTTTTTAAACTTCGATGTCTTGGGGGCAGACTCCTCATCAAATAGAATAAACTGATATCTCTACCCTTTTACAGGTCCCATGCTGTTTGGCGATCAACTGGAAGAGATTATATGCAAAGCATCAGGGTTCACTTTTAAAATGTTGCACACAAAAGAACATGCAACGTAACACCACATTCCCCAGGTCGCCTTGATGAAAAGGGTGACATGAGAATCTCGCCCTGCATGAATAGCGCGAGATTCTCATGTCACCTCTTTGTCATAGTAAGAGTATCATTAGGGTATGAACTAATTATATGAAATCATTAGCACAGGAATTGGAAATTGTTTAAATAAATAGAAAAGAGCGATTACATTACTTTAATATGTGTTTTCCCCTTGTGGTGAGTTACTGCTGTGAAGAACCCATTAATCTACAACTTTTTAAAATGTCCAAGACAATCTGAGAAAAAGTATATATGGATGCGCTTGAGCAGCCGGCCGTTGACTGAGGATGATGGGGATTGTAGTCCAGCTTGTACGTGACACGGCAGTGACACGGGCTCTCTAGGCAATGGGTTGTCAAAGCCTTCTTATGGTAGGCATGTGCAGAAGCAGCAGCGACCTTTTAATGCGGTGACACAAGAATCTCGCAGGGCGAGATTCTCACGTCTCCCTTTTCATCAAGGCGACCTGGTGAATGAGGTGTTATGTCTCACACACTTTTTGTGTGCAACATTTTAAAAGGATACCAAGCATCAGGGAGTAAATGAACCCTTCTTCCTCAGGAAAGGAGAGATCGCCAGTCATCACCAAGACCTTCAGCTAAGTTACGTTCCAGGGATCAATCCTTTTGGGATTCCAGAAGATATCCGCTTGGAAGATCCTATGACCAGATACAGAGGTATGCCTTTGTCATCTAGAACTGGGTTCAGGTAGGAATTTCCTGGTAGAGGCCAGTTCAAGCATGAAGCTCAACGTGTTACAGAGGGTCCCATCTTTTTTCTACCTCCATAGATGTTCAAGATGCCTATTTTCACATGCCTATCAGGCAATTAAACATAAAGTTCCTAATGTTTGCCGTTCAGGATCTGCACTTCCAGTTCACAGCCCTTCCTTTTGGGCTAACCTTGGCCCTTTGGGCATTCACCAAAGTTCTGGCAACAGCAACACTGGCACCACTGAGAGAAGAAGGAATTCTAGTCATTCCTTATCTGGACAATATCTTAATAGTCTCAAGATCCTCCAGTCAAGCAAAAAGTCACACTTTGAAGTTCATCCAGCATCTGGACTCACTGGGATGGTTGATCAAACCCCTCCAAGAGTCAACTGACACCTTACCAGAGTGTGACATTCTTGGGAATCCTCTTCAAGACACAGGAATACAGCTCAGGACTTCATGGAGCTTTTTGGGCCTGATGGCCTCTTCAATTCAGACCTTTCCCTGGGTGAAGTTTAATATGAGGACCCTTCAACAAAACTTGCTTAGATTTTGGAAACCTCACCTGGACAAAACCTCCCAGAGAATCCATCTCATTCTGTCAGCAAGCGGAAATCTGACCTGGTGGACAAAGTGCAGAAACCTGCGGGCAGGAAGATCTCTTTTAGACCCACAATGGG
This sequence comes from Rhinophrynus dorsalis, assembly GCA_037306005.1. NCBI lineage: Eukaryota > Metazoa > Chordata > Amphibia > Anura > Rhinophrynidae > Rhinophrynus > Rhinophrynus dorsalis. The sequence goes on from CM074721.1 coordinate 301,370,133, forward strand.
AAGTAGACTACACAGATGCCAGCTTCAAAGGTTGGGTAGCCACTCAGTGCAAGGAATGTGTAAATCTTTAGAAAAGACTCTTCAAAAGGATAAAGGGATAGTAATACTTTAATATCACTATTCTCCATATTGTATCGATTTCAAAAAGAATTGAATTGCCCCCAGTGTCATCTCTCAAGCCTTTAACAGAACGCAGAGTTCCCCCTTCCCTGAAGTCAGCATTGTACTGACTGCAGGGATAGCCTGTCTTATTGTCATCAGGCGGCTCTGCAGCAGAGCTGAGATTGCGTTAGTAAAAAATAATTATTTCACTGAAACGGTCTTCTACGTGTGCTTGCAAACCAAGCACGTGTAGAAGACCGTTTCAGTGAAATAATTAGTTTTCACTAACATGATCTCAGCTCCGCTGCAGAGCAGCAAGCCTGTCGTACAATAGGCTTCCCCTGCATTCAGTACAATGCTGACTTCAGGGAAGGTGGAGGAAGGGGGAACTTAGCGATCTGTTATTTCTCAAACCATAAAGATTTGAGAGATTAACCTGGGTGCAATTCAATTCTTTTTCAAATAGCTACAATATGGGGAATAGTAATATTAAAGTATTACTATCTCTTTAAGACATTTAAGAGCCAAACTTCTAAGAAAACCAGTATTTATAATGTCAGACAACATGACCATGGCCTCATACATCAGAAATTAGGGAGACACAAAGATCAAGGCCCTTCTAAAAGAAGCAAACAAAGTCCAGAGATGAACTTGGCCTCAGTCTTAGCAGCTCACATTCTAGGAGCACTAAACTTAGCAGCAGACTTCCTAAGCAGAATTAGAGTAAACCCAGGAGAATCGTCACTAAACTGCATGACCTTCATCAAAATCATCCAGAAATGGGGGAAGCCCTGTATCGACTTGATGGCAGCCAGAACCAACAGGCATGCGAAAGGTACTTTTCACTGTCGTCCAATACAGGTTACTGGTAACTCTGGGAGGCGATCCACCCCTTTAAGTAGGCAGGAACATTTCTCCAAATGTATGCAGGGGGTGGAGCCTCCCCTCCCTCCTTAGCTGCTCCCAGTCAGCGTGATGCCAGAATGATTTGTTCCTGGGTGTGTTCACACCAGGTGGAGAACATCTCTCTTCAGTTTTAGTATTTTGTTGTTTTATGTCAAATATGGAATGCCACCATTAGGCGGGTTACCATGGCTGACAAATGCCCTCTCCAAAGTGGCTAGCTCAGTGTCCAGGGATTTTCTGGTGGACCTTATGCCCTGATGGGGGAACAACTTGGCTTCAAGTACTTCCCTGGGGGATTATCCACTGTGGTGATCCTTTATTTGCATGGTGACCTGAAGACATGCAGAAAGGTGAGCCACCCTTTGAGTGCTGAAGGTCCACTTGTCCCACAGTGTCCCTCTTTGGGCTTGTATTTGGGAGTTCTCATTGCGCACTCCGGCACTCATTGGGTGTTTATTTATATATATATATATATATACTTATTTATTGTATATGGGTGTTTGTCTGTGAGTTTTGGCGCAGTCTCTGTGTCATTTAACCCTTTGTCTGCTGGTTTGACTTGTTTATGGGGGTTCTGTTACACTTTCTGTATAGGATAGTGTTTTCTTATTATGTACATGTGTTTCATATGTGTTTTTACTCCTTTTATTATTGGGGTTAAATTTTATGTTCCGCGCGCTTTTACCGCATAGCCACCATTGCTCCTTTACTCTCTATGGGCTTACACTGTGTGGGACATATCTCTGGAACCGCTGCTCCTAGCGATCTCAGAGTGGGCTCATTTTGTTTGTCTTCCCTTGCTCTTTCATCCGGTTCACTAGTCAAGTGTGTTGGGGGGCTTTGGGCACTGTTTTGGGGTTCTTTGTGAGAAAAACTACGATTCCCATGAGCGCTTGCTTCGCGCCTTTTTTCTGATTGGCTCCTGTCGTGGCAGCCATTTTGTGAGTTCTTCTCATCGAGTATACTACGCAGGGACCGGACCTTCTCCTCTCCTTCGCTGATTAACCCTTCGCTTTCCAGATAAGTTTAGTTTTAAACATTTCTGGGGTGAATCTTTAATCTTTCTCACTTTAACTGGGTGATTTCTGTCTGTGGAGTATATCTGACACTGTGAGTATGTCTACTCCGCTGGAGCTTGGGACTAGACCTAAGACTAAGGAGGCTGGGGCATCCGTTTCCCCCATTGCGCATTGCTCCTCCTGTCATTCAGGGCTGTCTAGGGAATTCTCTGGTCATTTATGCCCAGCATGCTCAGAAGGTCCTGACAGCAACCCAGGGCCTTCCAGCCATGCAATAGAGCCAGCTTGGGTGAAAGAGTTTAAGGCTGCAACCAGGGACCTCAGGTCCACTCTTCAACTCTTTCCCTCTCAGGTTCAGGGAGCACTGCAGGTATGGCAGGCTCCCTCTACCATCAGGACCTCCCTGCCTAAACCACAGGGGGCCCCTGATGTGTCTGATTCTTCCGAGGAAGAATTGTTGCTAGATTCTGATGGTGGGGATGGTACTGTTATTGAGTCTACCAGGTCTGTTGGTGACCCCTTTGAATGTGACCCTGAATTTTCTTCTGAGGGCCTAATTCGGGCCGTTCTGTCCACCCTCAATCTTCCCTTGAGTCGAGGTTCCCTCTGACCCAACTGATGTCTTTCAGAAACCAGCTAAAACTGTTACTTGTTTTCCTCCTAACCCTACTCTGGAACGTTTGGTTTCCAATGCTTGGAAGAATCCTGATAAGTCTTCTTCAGTCTCAAAAAAGTTTGCTAAACTTTATCCCTTTTCTGAGGCTGAACTGGCTAAATGGGTTCATCCTCCTAAGGTGGATGCTCCTGTGTCTAGACTGTCTAAATCAACTGCTTTGCCTGTTTCTGATGCTTCTGCGTTGCAGGACTGGACGGATAAAAAATTGGAGGTTTGCCTCGTCTATTTTTGCATCCATTGGCACTGCCATGCGACCGGCTTTTGCTGTGGCGTGGGTTAACCGGGCCATTGCGGTCTGGACTGAGCAACTTACCAAGGCGGTCCGTCAGAACGTGCCGGTTTCAGAGCAGTTGCGCTTTCTTGCCAATATTTCTGAAGCACAGAACTATGTTTCTGATGCTGCCTTTGATGCTGTCCGCATGATGGCTAGGGCCTCCTCTTCTACTGTGGTGGCCAGGCGAGCGATTTGGCTTAAGATTTGGTCCGCTGACACTGCATCTAAGCAGGTTTTGGTTTCGTTGCCTTTCCAGGGCACTTCCTTGTTTGGCTTTGAGCTCGAGCTAATCAACGAGGCTACTGGGGGTAAGAGTACCCATTTGCTCTTGGTCTTGAAGAAGAAGTTGCTGGCTAAACGTTACCGGTCTTTTCGTTCCTTTCTGGCGGAGGCGTGTTTGTCCTCCAAAACAGTTCCGTCCGATCCTCGTCCCTCCTCCAAGCCCAAGCAGTCCTGGAAGCCCAAGGTTGCCTCCAAGTCCAAGTCTTCCAAGCCTGCTTCGGCATGACTCACCGAACCTGGGTCCGCACCCTGCTGTGGGTGGACGTCTCCACCTCTTTCGCAGGGTTTGGGAGGCATCGGTGGCGGACCCATAAGTTTTACAGGTGGTCTCAGAAGGTTACAGGATCCCTTTCTTTTCCCTTCCTCCCCTTCGTTTTCATCTCACTCGTTCTCCGCAGGATGCAGAGAAACTGGGGTTGTTCGAAGGCGCTATTCAGGATCTTTTGGACAAAAGTCCTGGAGCCTGTGCTTCCTGTAGACAGGGGTTCAGGGTTTTACTCCAACCTTTTTGTGGTCTCCAAGAAGGATGGCGGGGGCTGTCCCATTTTGGATCTCAATTCCTTTGTGGTGAAGTCTCACTATCGTCAGGAATCTCTGCGCACTGTGATCGCCGCCATGTCTACGGGGGAGTTTCTAGCTTCTCTGGATCTGCAGGATGCGTATCTGCACATCCCCATTTATCCAGCGAGCAGGCAGTATCTGAGGTTCGCCTGTGCCAGGGGTCATTTTCAGTTCTCAGCTCTTCCATTTGGGCTGACAACTGCTCCCCAGGTTTTCCAAAGAGTTCTGGGGGCGTTGATCTCAGTCCTTCATCGGGATGGAGTGAGAGTGACTCCATACATGGACGACTTGCTTTTGAAGGCAGAGTCTGCGGAAATTCTTCACCGGCAGGTTCAGGTACTCGCTCGCCACGGGTGGATTGTGAACTTGGACAAGTCGGACTTGTCCCCATCTCAGCGTCTCATCTTCCTGGGTCTGCTGTTCGACACCCAGAGGGGGTATGGTGTTTATACCAGAGGAAGTGGCGCATCAGATTGCTCAGCGAGTATCGAGGGTCCTGGCACTCGAGTGGATTCCAGTCCCGAAGTTGCTTTCCCTGGTGGGGAAGTTCATCTCCACGATAGAGGCGGTGCCATTTGCGATGGCACACACCAGGGAACTTCAGAGGTTTGTGATTCAGACGTGCAGGGATCGTCCAGTTCATCAGAAGCTGTCAGTATCTCTTCCTCCCCATGTGGAGTTGAGCTTGGAATGGTGGTTGGACCTTTCCCATCTCTCTCGGGCTGGGGGTCTGTCTTGGGTCGTTTCAGTGCTCAGGGGAAGTGGTCGTTGGAGGAGTCTCTTCTCTCCATCAACATCCTGGAACTTCGAGCGATTTTCCATGCTCTACGACATTGGGAATCTCAACTGGAGGACTGCCCGGTCAGAGTGGAATCCGACAATGCCACCGCCGTGGCTTACATCAACAGACAGGGCGGGACAAGAAGTCTCGCCGTGTGGCTAGAGGTAAAGGCCATTCTGTCCTGGGCGGAGGTTCATGTTTCCGCTATTTCTGCGGTGCACACTCCAGGCGTAGACAACGTCATGGCAGATTTCCTCAGTCGACAGCGGAGAGTGGGAGCTCCATCCGGAGGTCTTCAGATGTGGGGTGTTCCTTTGGTGGATCTGATGGCGACCAGACACAACAGGAAGGTTCCGACGTTCTGCTCCAGGTGGAGGGACTCGCTGGCTCTAGCGGTCAACGCCATGTCGATTCCTTGGGTGTTTCCCCTGGCCTACATCTTTCCCCCTCTTCCAATGTTGATCAGGGTGATCCAGAAGCTGAAAGTGGATCGTTGTCCGGTCATCCTCATTGCTCCAAATTGGCCTCGTCAGTCTTGGTATCCGGACCTTCTGGCTCTGTCGGTGGCAGAGCCATTTCTTCTTCCCTCTCGTCCAGATCTTCTGATACAGGGGTACCTATGGAAGGAGGACGTTCATCGTCTCCATTTGACGGCCTGGAGGTTGAATCCTCTATTTTGAAGAAGGGGTTTTCTTCTGCTGTGGTTTCTACCATGCTCTGTGCTCGTAAGCCCGTTTTTTCCAAGATCTATCACCGGGTCTGGTCGATCTTTCTCTCTTGGTGTGCTGACAGGGACCTGTGTCACGATTTTCACCTTCCTACGGTCCTGGCTTTTCTGCAGGATGGGGTGGATAAAGGACTCAGCCTGAGTTCTCTTAAGGTTCAGACTTCGGCGCTTTCTGTCTTTTTCCAGGAACGCATTGCTATGCTTCCTGATGTCAAGATCTTCTTCCAGGGCGTTGCTCATGTGCGTCCCTCTTTTCGGAGTCCGGCTCCTCAGTGGGATCTTAATCTGGTCTTGGGAGTTCTTCAGCGTCCTCCCTTTGAGTCTTTGGCTACTATTCCCTTACGCCTTTTTGTCTTGGAAGATGGCCTTTCTTCTGGCCATTGTATCTGTCCGCCGGGTGGCGGAATTACAAGCTCTCTCCTGTAAACCTCCCTATTTGGTGTTTTACAAGGACAAGGCGGTTCTTCGTACCTCCAGTGAGTTTCTACCGAAGGTGGTTTCAGAGTTCCACATTAATCAGATTGTGGTGCCCTCTTTCTGCCCTAACCCCTCTTCCAATAAGGAGAAGGATCTCCATTTGTTGGATGTTGTGCGTTGTCTCAAGTTTTATGTGCATCGCACGGAATCCATCAGGAAGTCTGACGCTCTGTTCGTCGTTCCGGAGGGTCCTAGGGCTGGGAGACCGGCATCCAAAGTGACTATTGCATCTTGGATTAAGTCAACAATTCGAAAGGCGTATGAATTGAGGAACAAGCATGTTCCCTTCAGGGTTACGGCCCATTCTACCAGGTCCATTGGGGCCTCTTGGGCCTACAAAAATCAAGCGTCTGCTGATCAGCTGTGCCGGGCGGCCACTTGGTCCTCTGTGCACACTTTCTCTAAGCACTACCGTGTGGATGTGCTGGCCTCGGCTGATACCAGCTTTGGGAGGAAGGTCCTGGAGGCAGTTCTGCCTGTCTAGGGTCTTCTTCTTCTGAGGTCCTTTGTGCTTCTGTACTGTTGAGCCCTGTTGGCTCTAGTTCAGTGTGCTGTGTAACAGTTCCTGGGGTCTGTTTTTACCCCTAGCTTGTGTTCGTTGACACTTCTGTTTTGTTGGGATCTCTGAACGGTAGGTCCATGGAGGTCCTGGTGACTCTGGGGGCCTTGTGCCTGGTCCTTGCCTCCTTCCCACCTCACGGTAACTCAATGGTTGGACATCCCAGAGTTACCAGTAACCTGTATTGGACGACAGTGAAAAGAGGATTTTAGTCTTACCTGTTAAGTCCTTTTCACTTAGTCCATACAGGTTACTGGTCTCCCACCCTGTCAAGAGACCATGCTTGGCTCTCCTGTGGCAATTTGTGGGAGTCCTTCGGGGCATGCTCACAGGAGTCTTCTTCTTCTCTCCCTTTTCTGGTCAGGGTAGGGTCACAAATCATTCTGGAATCAAGCTGACTGGAAGCAGCTAAGGAGGGAGGGGAGGCTCCACCCCATGCATACATTTGGAGACATGTTCCTGCCTACTTAAAAGGGCGGATCGCCTCCCAGAGTTACCAGTAACCTGTATGGACTAAGTGAAAAGGATTTAATAGGTATGACTAAAATCCTCTTTTTCCCATTTAAGAGATATGAAAGCTCTGGGACAAGATGCTTTGATCTCTTGGAATTTCTCCTTCGCCTTCATCTTCCCTCCCAATCTGATCCTGATGCAGGTCCTTATGAAGATGAGACTAAACAAGGCAGAAGTTATTCTCATAACCCCACAATGGCAGAAAAGATCATGTTACCCTCTGATAGTACAGATGTCAGTTTGTCCTCTGTGGGAACTCCTAATCTCTCCAGACTTTCTATCTCAGGGTCCCAATCCGGGATTCTTTCTCTTAAAGACCTAGAGGCTGAGTGGAACTCTCTGACCAATCAGTGAATCTCTGAAGCAGTAGCTCAGATGATCATTTATGGGAGGAAATCCTCTACAACCAGAATTTTAGTACAAAATCTGGTTAGTCTTTTCCAACTGATCTAAGGCCACAGGAATCAACAGTAATAGCATTTCTATTGCAGTATTACTTGATTTTCTGCTTGACTGCTTCAATCAAGGCCTGCTTTCTTCATCCATTAGAATCCAGAGATCTGCCTTATCGACAGTTCTTACAATTCAATTCTCAGAACAAAACATCATTGAGAGATTAATTACTGCTATTTCCAATGCTCGCCTGACCATTGGGGATATCGCTCCTCCTAGGGATCTCAGCCTGGTATTAGAGCCGCTTTCTACTTCAGCATACTTTGAGCCATTGAACGGGGTTCCCATAAAGAATCTTAACTTCAAAGTTACATTCCTAACCTTCACGCATGCTTTCCCTCCCTTTGGTGAGATCTTCCTCAGTGCTTGGGAAATATCCACTTGCATGCCATGGGAAGGGACACAGAAGAAAAGGGGGAGTTTGACTTGCTGATATTCGGTTTTCTTCTATGTCCCTCCACAGCTAACCATGCCCTTAATCATGTTCTCCATTTTTCATCTTGGACAATAGTAAACGGAGGACGCTTGCAGCATTGTTTGTCCTATCGGCGGACACACTACCCACTTGCATGCCGTGGAGGGACACAGAAGAAAAACCAATTTCTCTGTCGTCCAATACAGGTTACTGGTAACTCTGGGAGGCAATCCTGCTCTTTAAGTAGGCACGAACATTTCTCTAAATGTATGCGGGGGTGGAGCCTCCCTTCCCTCCTCAGCTGAATCCTAGCCAGCTAACTGCAGAATGATTTGTTCCTGGGTGTGACAACACCAGGTGGAGAACATTTGTCGTTTTAGTTCTAGTTTCTTTTTTATTTTTCTGTCAGATATGGAATACCACCATTAGGTGGGTTACCTTGACTGACAAATGCCCATCAATGTGGCTAGCTCAGTATCCAGGTGCTTTTTGGTGGACCTTAAGCCCTGAGGGAGAAATCTTGGTTACAAGTGCTTCCCCATGGATTATTCACTGAGGTAATTCTTTCTACATGGTAACCTGAAGACAGACGTTTTGCAGGAAAGGTGAGCTGCCCTTTGAGTGCTGCAGGTCCACTTGTCCCACAGTGCCCCTTTGCTGGGCTTGTATTTGGGAGTTCTCATTGCGCACTCCTGCACTCATTGGGTATATATGTGTATGTCTGTTCGGTATTTGGAGCAGGTTTATTGTTACGGTTTTCTGACACTCAGACCAGGGTATGAAGTAAAAACACAGTTTTATTGAAAATAAAACAAGACCCCTAGAGGCCAGCACATAAAAAGCAACAATGGCAAAAATAACAAAGAGAATGCACACAATGATAATGACAAGTCCTAGAATAGATAGGGAATTTTCCCCAAAGGGTTAAAGACTGAAATGGGTGAGATATACAAGATTGGCCAACGCCCAGGATAAATAGCAGTCTCTGGAACACAGTCTCTCAATAGCAGGATAGTGGACACAGTCTCTCAATAGCAGGATAGTGGAGTAACTGCACTGAATACACACTCAAGTTGATATACTAGAGCCCGAAGTCCAGAGCTGATCCGGTACCCACGCCTGGGGCTACAGAGGAGTGCTATTGCCACGCTGTAAAGATTAGAACCGAAATTGCCCTTGACTAGAAAAGTAATAACCCTGCATGTGCCACTAGGATATGCCCATACACCCCTTGGGTGCTGTACTGATGGTAACTGCACAAGCTGTAATTGAGCCAATGTCCTCTGGAGTGCAATGGGAATGTACCTTCAACGTCTGTGGCCCTGAGCCAGAGAATGAACACGGACTGACAAGGCTCTGATGGAATAAAAGACACACAGAAGCACTCAGAGTAACAGGCTATGTCAGAGAAATGTATGCTTGGCAAGAAGTATCGGAGGCACCAGATCGGAGACTACAGGCACTGCAAGGGTTAAATGGTTCTGTACACACGCGAGTACCTTGGCAGCCAACAGCAGGCAAAGCAACCTCAGGCTACAGCTACTGACAAGTGAGAGGAACAGTGAGTCGCTATTACAGTTCAGTGTCGCCAAGCGACTGGAATGACGCAGGAACAGCAGGCAGCACCGGAACGGTAACTGGAACAGCAGACAGGCCGGCACCGCAACCAGAACAGCAGACAGGCCGGTACCGCACCCGGAACAGCAGGCAGAACCGGAACGATCACTGGAACAGCAGACAGGCCGGCATAGCAACCGGAACCGCAGGCAGAACCGGAGCGGTCACTGGAACAGCAGACTGGTACGGAGCAAAGCTGGAACAGAGGCAGGCCGGAAACAATCACAGAGCAGGGTCATCAGCCAGAGCCGGGTCGAATCACGGAGCAGGGTCATCAGCCAAAGCCGGGTCAAGTCATGGAGCAGGGTCGTCAGCCAAAGCCGGGTCAAATCACGGAACAGGGTCGTCAGCCAAAGCCGGGTCCAATCACGGAGCAGAATCAGGAACAGAGTCAGACTAGCCGGGTCGGTACACAGAAGACACTGGAATATGGCAACAAGGTGCAGCAACAGGAACACCACGAAAGGGCAACTGACAATTGCCCAAGCTCCAGCATATAACTGCACATCCTGGGCGGGCCAATCAGTCTCCACCAATGCACAGGTACATCATGATGGATTGACAGAAAGACACGGGGACTGTGATAGTACCCCCCTCTCAAAGACCCGCTCCCCTGCTGGGGGGTCTGGGTTTCTGCGGAAATTTGGAGTGGAGGTTGCGCAACAAACGTGGAGCATGGAGGTCCCTATGGTCAACCCAAGAGCGCTCCTCAGGTCCATACCCTTTCCAGTGGACCAAATATTGCAACTTGCCTCTAAATTTCCTGGAGTCAATGATACTCTGAACTTCGTATTCCTCTTGGCCCTGCACCTCCACCGGCCCAGGAACCACCGGAGTGGTAGTATAGCGGTTGCAAACCAAGGGTTTTAACAGACACATGGAACACATTGTGAATACGCATATTGTTAGGAAGTTCCAAAGCGTATGCCACAGGATTGATCTTGCGAATAATTTTAAATGGTCCAATGAACCGGGGGGCCAGCTTGTTCGAAGGCACTTGCAAGTTGAGATTCCTGGAGGAGAGCCATACCCTGTCCCCAACCTGGAAGGAAACCGCTGGCCGTCGTCTGCGATTGGCATGCCGCTGATGTCTGTGGAAGGACTGACTGAGGGACCTTTGCACCTGTGCCCAAGTGGAGCGGAGCTGCTCCGTGTGCTCATCCAGAGCCGGAATCTGTTGGGACTGAAATGAGTCTGGGAGCAGACAGGGTTGGAACCCATAATTAATAAGGAACGGAGAGCTCCCAGACGATGAATTAACCGCACAGTTCCTGGCGAACTCTGCCCACGGCAACAGGTCGGCCCAGTTATCATGATGATCAGTCACAAAGCAGCGTAAAAACTGCTCCAGTCCCTGATTGGCACGCTCAGCGGCTCCGTTGGTCTGGGGATGGTAGGCGGAGGAAAAGGACAATTGAATGCCCATCTGGCCACAGAAAGCCCTCCAGAATCTCGACACGAATTGACTCCCCCGGTCGGACACTATCACTCTAGGCACCCCGTGCAAGCGGAATACTTCTCTGGCAAAAATTAATGCCAACTCCTGGACCGAGGGAAGGCCAGAAAGGGGCACGAAGTGAGCCATTTTTGAGAACCTATCCACCACCATAAGGATGAAAGTATAGCCCTTAAAATTAGGCAGCTCTCCCAAGAAATCTATAGAAATGTGGGACCAAGGACGGTCACCATTGGGTACAGGTTGGAGCAGTCCCACTGGGAGATGCCTAGGAGTTTTGGCATGGGCACAGGTGGTACAAGCAGCAGTGAATGCAGAGCAGTCGGCCTTCAGAGAGGGCCACCAGAATGTTCGAGATAAGGACCATGCCAACTGATCTCTGCCAATGTGCCCAGCTGCCTTGGAGGAGTGATAGGTCTCAAGTAATTTGGTACTGAAAGGCTCGTCCACAAAACACTTGCCAACAGGGGTTTCCGGAGGTGCATGCCCTTGAGATGCCAAGATCTGCTCTCCCAGTGACGAAGTGATGCTGGTACGAATAGTAGCCAGAATCCTATCGGGCTGAATTATGGGGACCGGGGCCTCATCCCTCTCAATGTCTGTGCAGAATTGTCTCGACAAGGCATCGGCCTTAATATTCTTGGAGCCAGGCAGATAAGACACTATGAAATGAAATCTGGACAGAAATAGAGCCCATCGAGCCTGGCGAGATGACAGCCTTTTGGCCTCGGACAAGTAAATCAAGTTTTTATGGTCCGTGAGGATTAATACTGGGGTCCTTGTGCCTTTCAGAAGATGTCGCCATTCTTTTAATGCCAAGATGATAGCCAATAACTTCCTATCACCAATTTCGTAATGGCTCTGGGCACTAGACAGTTTCTTGGAAAAGAATCCACACGGCCTCAGGTTACCCCCTTCCTTAGGGCATTGGGAGAGAACTGCCCCTACCCCAAACTCGGAGGCATCAACCTCTAGTGTGAACGGTAGGGCTGGGTTAGGGTGGGATAATATAGGAGCAGATGCAAATGCCTTCTTGAGGGTTTCAAAGGCCATCTCAGCTGCCTCAGACCATTGAGAGGGATTCGCACCCTTATGCGTCAGGTCAGACAATGATTTAGTAATGGTAGAAAAGTTCTGAATACATTTTCTGTAATAGTTGGTGAAGCCTAGGAACCTTTGAATCGCCTTTAACCCCTTGGGTCTTGGCCAACGTAGGACTGCGGCCAACTTCTCTTGGTCCATGGCAATGCCATCCTTAGATATGACAAAACCCAAGAAGGGTACTTGGGAACAATGAAATTCACATTTCTCTAGTTTGCAGAACAACTTGTTTTTGCGTAATGTGCGTAAAACTTCGGTCACATCCTGGATGTGTTGGGTTAAACTAACAGAATAGATCAATATATCGTCCAGGTACACGACCACACATGACTGTAACAAGTGGCGGAGGATGTCGTTAATGAATTCTTGGAATACGGCAGGTGCATTACATAATCCGAATGGCATCACAAGATATTCGTAGTGGCCTGACTTAGTATTGAATGCCGTCTTCCACTCATCACCGGCCCTGATTCTTATTAGGTTGTAGGCGGCACGTAGATCGAGTTTTGTAAAGATAGAGGAGCCTTTCAACCTGTCAAATAACTCTGTGATGAGTGGAATGGGATACGCATTTTTGGACATTAACTTATTGAGTCCACGGTAGTCAATACACGGTCGTAACTCGCCACTCTTCTTCTTTACGAAGAAGAATCCTGCACCTGCCAGGGAGGATGATTTACGAATAATCCTTCGTTTGAGGGCATCCTCAATGTACTCATCCATGGCCCTAGTCTCCTCACAGGACAATGGGTATGTCCTACCCCTCGGTGGCACCAGAACGGAGACTACAGGCACTGCAAGGGTTAAATGGTTCTGTACACACGCGAGTACCTTGGCAGCCAACAGCAGGCAAAGCAACCTCAGGCTACAGCTACTGACAAGTGAGAGGAACAGTGAGTCGCTATTACAGTTCAGTGTCGCCAAGCGACTGGAATGACGCAGGAACAGCAGGCAGCACCGGAACGGTACCTGGAACAGCAGACAGGCCGGCACCGCAACCGGAACAGCAGGCAGAACCGGAACGATCACTGGAACAGCAGACAGGCCGGTACCGCACCCGGAACAGCAGGCAGAACCGGAACGATCACTGGAACAGCAGACAGGCCGGCACAGCAACCGGAACCGCAGGCAGAACCGGAGCGGTAACTGGAACAGCAGACAGGTCCGGAGCAAAGCTGGAACAGAGGCAGGCCGGAAACAATCACAGAGCAGGGTCATCAGCCAGAGCCGGGTCGAATCACGGAGCATGGTCGTCAGCCAAAGCCGGGTCAAATCACGAAGCAGGGTCGTCGGCCAAAGCCGGGTCCAATCACGGAGCAGAATCAGGAACAGAGTCAGACTAGCCGGGTCGGTACACAGAAGACACTGGAATATGGCAACAAGGCGCAGCAACAGGAACACCACGAAAGGGCAACTGACAATTACCCAAGCTCCAGCATATAACGGCACATCCTGGGAGGGCCAATCAGTCTCCACCAATGCACAGGTACATCATGATGGATTGACAGACACGGGGACCGTGATATTTATGTGGTAACTTAACCCTTTGTCTACTGGTTTGACACGTTTTGTGGGGTTTTCTGACACTTTCCCTACTGGGTCAGTGTTTTCTTAGTATGCACACGTTCCCTGTATGTTTTTCATGTTTTTAACTCGTGTTTTATCTTTTATTAAAATTGTGTACCACTTTACCGCATAGACGCCATTGCTCAATTTACTTTGTATGGGTCAACACTGTTTGGGACATATCTCTGCAACCGCTTCACACAGCAACTTCAGAGTGCGCTCATTTTAATTGTCTACCCTTGCTCTATCATCTGGTTTATAGTTCAAGTGTGTTTGGGGGGCTTCGGACACTGCTTTGGGGTACTTTTTGGGAAAAACTACATTTCCCATGAGCGCTCGTTTCGCTCCTTTTTTCTGATTGCCTCCCGTCGCGGCAGCCATTTTGTGAGCTTTTCTCAGCAAGTATCCTACGCAGGGCTTGGACTCTCCTTCTCTCCTCTGCAGATGAACCCTTCGCCTGCCAGATAAGTCTATATTTAGCATTTCTGGGGTAAAATATTAATCTAACACACTACAATTGGGTGATTTATTGTACAGTTGGTTATTTTGGCACTGTGAGAATGTCTGTCTATACCGCTGGAGCTTGGGGCTAGACCTAAGACTAAGGAGCCGGGGTATCAGTATCCCCCATTGCGCATTGCTCTTCCTGTCACACAGGGCTACCTAGAGAGTTCTCTGGTCATTTATGCCCAGCATGTTGTGACAGCAACCCAAGGCCTTCCAGCCATGCTATTAGGCCAGCTTGGGTGCAAGAGTTTAAGGCTGCGACTAGGGGCCTTGGGTCCACTCTACAACTCTTTCCATCCCAGATACAGGGGGCTCTTCATTTATGGCAGACCCTCTCTACTATCAGATCTTCCCTGCGTAAACCACAGGGTCCTGATGTGTCCGATTCTTCTGAGGAAGAATTGTTGCAAGATTCAGATGTTGAGAATTGTACCATTTTGGAGTCTTCTAGATCCCTTGGGGACCCTTTTGAGCCTGATCCTGAACCCTCTGTTGAGGGCCTGATCAGGGCTGTATTGACCACACTCAACATTCCCTTGGTTCAGGAGGTCCCTTCTGATCCCTCTGATGTTTTTCAGCATCCTGCAAAGCCCCTTACTTATTTTCCTCCTAACCCAACTCTTGCCCGTTTGGTTTTTGATGCATGGAAAAATCCGGACATGTCTTGTTTCTGTGTCCAGGAAATTTGCTAAACTTTAACCATTTTCTGAAACAGAACTGGCTAAATGGACGCACCCATATCTAGACTGTCTAAATCTACTTCCTTACCTGTTTCTGATGCTTCTGCTCTGCAAGATTGGACTGACCAGAAACTTGAAGTTTCCCTCAAGTCCATTTTCGCTTCTATTGGCACCGCTATGCGTCCAGCTTTTGCTGTTGTGTGGGTTAACCGGGCTATTGCAGTCTGGACTGAACAACTCACTACGACTGTCCGTCAGGATGCGCCTACTTCGGAGAAATTGCGTTTTCTTGCTAATATCTCTGAATCGCAACACTATGTCTCTGCTTCTGCTTTTGATGTCATCCGCATGATGGAAAGGGCCTCCACTACCTCTGTGGTGGCCAGATGTGCGCTTTGGCTTAAGATTTCGTCTGCTGACACTGCTTCCAAGAAAGTCTTGCGTTCTTTGCCCTTTCAGGGTACTTTCTTGTTTGGGTCTGAACTTAAGGAACTAATTAGTAAGGCCACAGGGGGTAAGAGTACACTTCTACCCTTGGTCTTTAAGAAGAAGTTGCCGTTTAAACGTAACCGGTCCTTTCGTTCCTTTCAAACTGAGACACGTTAGACGAACCAGGCGGTTCCATCAGCTCCGCGTCCCTCCTCTAAGCCCAAGGAGCAATGGAAGCCTAGGGCCACATCAAAGCCCAAAGCTCCCAAGACTGCTTCGGAATGACTCACCGAACCCAGGTCCGCATCCTGCTGTGGGTGGTCGTCTCCGCCTCTTTCGTGGGATTTGGAAGGATTCCGTATCGGACCCATGGGTTTTACAGGTAGTGCCAGAGGGATACAAGATCCCTTTCTTTTCTCTTCCTCCTCTTCGCTTTCATCTTTCTCACTCTTCTCAGGAAGTCGAGAGGCCATCTATTCGAAGGCACTATTCAGGCTTTTCTGGACAAGAACTCCAATAATAAATGGACACAATATTAATCGAATAGTCCACAGATGAAGAATCCTTGCAGCTTGCCCCAAATAGGCAGGGCTCCCACTACGTAGAAAACTAGAAAATACAAAAACAAGCGGCGCAAAGGATAATCTCTAAGTGTAGTATTCAAAAGTGCTCAGTCCATCAAAAACACCATTAGAACTTCTGGAAATGTACTTACATTCTTCTGAGGCTTCAACCAGCCTCCAGGATAAATCGCTTGTACTGGCTCACACCCCAATCTGGTATTTTCGTCGCAGCTCCAATTCTTCTTCGTACTCAATAAATGTGAAAGTGTCAACAAGTACTGTGTATCACAAACCCAGCACTTCCCGTTGACACAACCTAGTTGTTATGAGTGTAAATGAATATTCTTGGCCATAAGCCAGAATAAGGCCTCTGGTCTCTGGCCTACATTTTCCCTCCTCTTCCAATGTTGATAATGGTGTTACAGAAATTGAAAGTGGAACGTTGTCCAGTAATTCTGATTGCTCCGAATTGGCCTTGTCAGTCCTGGTATCCGGAACTTCTGGCCCTATCAGTGGCGGAGCCTTTTCCGCTCCCCTCTCGCCCAGATCATCTACTGCAGGGTTACCTGTGGAAGGCAGATGTTCATCGGCTCAATTTGATGGCCTTGAGGTTGAATCCTCGATTTTAAGGAAGAAAGGGTTTTCTTCTGTTGTGGTGTCTACTATGCTTAGTGCCCGTAAGCTTGTCTCTTCCAAGATCTATCACCGTATCTGGTCGATATTTGCATCTTGGTGTGCTGACAGAGATCTGTCTCATGACTTTGATCTTCCCACTGTCCTGGCCTTTTTTCAGGACAGTGTGGACAAGGGACTGAGTTCTCTTAAGGTTCGCTTTCTGTCTTTTTCCAGAAATGCATTGCTATCCTTCCTGATGTCAGGGTTTTCTTCCAGGGCGTTGCTCATGTTCGTCCTGCCTTTTGGAGTCCGGCTCCTCAGTGGGACCTTAATTTGGTATTGGGAGTTCTCCAACGTCCTCCCTTTGAGTCTTTGGCTACTATTCCTCTACGTCTCTTGACGTGGAAAATGGCCTTTCTTCTGGCCATTGTGTCTGTTCGCCGGGTTGCGGAGTTGCAGGCTCTATCCTCTAAACCACCTTATCTGGTGTTTCATAAGGATAAGGCAATGCTTCACACCTCTAAGGAGTTCTTACCTAAAGTGGTGTCCGAGTTTCACATCAATCAGGAGATTGTGGTGCCCTCTTTCTGCCCTAACCCCTCCTCTGACAAGGAGAGAGATCTCGATTTGTTGGATGTGGTACGTTGTCTCAAGTTTTTTGTCCATCGCACTGAATCTGTCAGGAAGTCTGACGCTCTCTTCGTCATTCCTGAGGATCCTAGGGCAGGAAGACCTGCATCCAAAGAGACTATTGCGTCATGGATCAAGTCCACTATTCGTAGGGCCTACAAGTTGAGGAATAAGCATGTTCCCTTTTGGGTCACGGCTCATTCCACCAGGTCTATTGGGGCCTCTTGGGCCTGTAAGAATCAAGCGTCTGCTGATCAGCTGTGCAGGGCGGCCACTTGGTCCTCTGTGCACACCTTTTCGAAGCACTACTGTGTGGAGGAAGGTCCTGGAGGCAGTATTGCCTGTCTAGGATATTCTTTTCAGGTTCTTAGTTCTTCCTTGCTGTTGAGCCCTGTTGGCTCTAGTTCTATGTGCTGTGTAACAGTTCCTGGGGTGTTTTTCCCCTGTTCAGTGTCCGTTGACACTTTAGTTTTGTTGGGCTTCTTTGACCAGTTGGTTCATAGAGGTCCTGGTGACTTTGGGGGACTTGCGCCTGGTCCTTGCCTTCTTCCCGCCTCTGGGGAACTCAATGGTTGGACATCCCAGCGTTACCAGTAGCCTATATTGGACGACGGAGAAAAGAGGATTTTAGTCTTACCTGTTAAATCCTTTTCTCTTAGTCCATACAGGTTACTGGTCTCCCACCCTGTCAAGGGACCATGCTTGGCTCTCCTGTGGGAGTCCTTCGGGGCATGCTCACAGGAGTCTTCTTCTCTTCTATTTCTAGTCAGTTTTTAGTGTCTCAAATCATTCTGGAGCTAGCTGTCTAGGATGCAGCTGAGGAGGGAAGGGAGGCTCCACCCCCTGCATACATTTAGAGAAATGTTCCTGTCTACTAAAAGGGGCAGATCTCCTCCCAGAGTTACCAGTAACCTGTATGGACTAAGAGAAAAGGATTTAACAGGTAAGACTAAAATCCTCTTATTGGTGAGTCAAATTCCCACCCCTTTGTCATTTGTGAAGGCCCTCACTGGGGCCAGCCTGCATCTAAGGTGATAGTGGCTTCTTGATTTAAGGCTACCCTTTGCCAGGCTTATGCTCAGAAGAAGAAACTGGTGCCCTTTTGGGTTACTGTCATTTCTCTGTGTCTGTGGATACCTTATGGGCCTACAAGAATAAGGCCTCTGCAGAATACCTTTTGGAGGTGGTGCTGTGGTAATCTCTTGACACATTTGTTAAACACTATGAGTTTAATATATGCTGGCTTTGGCTGAAGCCAGTTTTGGTTGGAAGGTCTCACAGGCTTTTGTGCATATAGTTATACACCTTGATTTCCCTCTGTAACCTGATTGATTGCTTTCTGTTCTTTGGTTTGCTGTGTTGGTGTCTGATACCAGAGCGTTATGATGATCCAGTTCATCTGTTAGAACTTGTCTGTGTTTTGAGAGGTTTTCCTCTTTCCCTCCCTGGAATCATGATGGATCTTTTGGTATATCCCCATGGTTCCTGTGGTCTACATAGGACTAAGAGAAAAGGGGATCTTTGTGTACTTACTGATTAAATCCTTTTCTCTTACTCCTTGTGGTACACAGGACTGCCCTCCTGGAGACAAAACAGCTTTTTGAGTGCTTGCATATGATTTTGAGTCCTCTGGTCTAGGTGGCCTCCTTCCGTGCCTTGTATCTGTTATGTTTGATCTTTTCTATATGAAAAACTGAGCATGTCTGGTGAGGGTAAAGTGAAGCAAGGAGGATGGTCTCCACCTCTGAGAGCCTTCTAAGGCAAGTACCCTGCCCTCCTACTCAGAAGATGCTTTACCCTTTGGTTCCTGTCTTCCACATGGACTAAGAGAAAATGATTTGTCGAAGTACACAAAATCCCCTTTTAAACACCTCAATTATTAGTACTTAGTGCTCTGTTAATTCACAGCATATCTGGTAATGGTCTAGTTGTAACAGTATTTTCTTTATTTTGGAGGACTTATAGGATAGATGGCTAAGTAATATGCAAGCCTAATGATGCACATGAATGTCAACATATTTATGTACATTCCTATTTGAATTTTTATTTGTCTGTCATCCAATATGACATACAGTACCATGGGACAGCAACAGCTCCTCCCTATAGGCTGGAACAATTCTGCAAAGAAGTTATGGGTGGAGCCTCCCCTTCCTCCTTATCAGGCTATCCCACTAGCCCTGCCCCAGACACTTGTTACAGCAACCATTGTATGCAGGCTGAGAACTTTTCTGCTTAGTTTTTAGTTTTTTTTTATTGTTTTCCTATTAGATATGGGGTATAAAAATTTCCCCATTAGGTAGATTACCATTCCTGGCTTCCCCTGGAGGATTGTCCAGCTGACAGATGCTGTAGTGGACCCTTGCAGCTCTGTGGGGAGAATCATGCAAACCATGTTTCTCTTCCCTGAATGGGTCTCTCTGAGGCTCTTTCTTTTAATGGTAATCTGAAGAAAAAGAAGCCAAGTAAAAGGTGAGTAACCCTTTGAGTGCCATGGTCCACTTGTCCCAGTGTTCCCCTCCATTCAGGGTTTTGTCCTGCATTCATGTTGTGTATCTTTGGTTTGATCCCAGGGTTTTTTGGAGCTTGGGTCGCTGCATTCTGTAATTTTAACCCCTTCCCTGCTGGTTTCTCCAGGTTAAAGGGCTTGTTCTGGCTTTTCCTTCTAGCATTATCCTTTTTTTAGTCATCCCTACATGCTCTCTTGGGTATTTGGGTACTTTTTTTCCACTTCTGAAAATGTTTAATATATTTTTGGAATTCCCTCTTGCTCATTGACTTCTATGGGACAAACTGCTTTGGGACATATCTGCAACTGTTTGACTTAGAGTTGAGAGAGGGCTCCTTCTTCTGGTCTCCTCTTGCCTTATAATCCAGTTCACATCCACAGTGTCTTGGGGGTCCCTGGGGCCCCAATGGTTCGGATTCAAGGTTGCTAGGTAACAGCAAAAAGAGAAACTACGATTCCCAGAATGCCAGTTTAGCGGGCTCTCTTCTGATTAGATGTGATTCTGGACGTCATTTTCATTTTCTCTTTGCTGGAGTATCCTACGCATAGGCTTGCCTCTCCTTACTCTTTTCAGATTAACCATTCCCCTGCCAGATAAGCACTGCTTTGGGCTTTCTGACGTGATATTTTAATCTGGGTCACAGTATTAAGGTTTACTATACTGTTTAGACATTTTTCCTGTTAGGATGTCAGATCCAAAGGACTCAGGAGCGTCTCTGACCTCCCTTGCTTACTGTTCCTCATGCCAGTCGGGGCTCTCTAGAGAGTACTTTAAACACTTATGCTCCCTCATGCGCTGCAGCCGCTACATCACCTCCCGGGCCCTCCAGCCTTGAACAAGAGCCACTTTGGGTCACGGACTTAAAGTCCTCTGTGGCACAGTTTCCACTTTCCCTCCAGTGGGTCCTTGTTTCTGGGAAACCCCCCACTCCAGGTTTGTGGCTCCTAAGGCCACTGGCATTCCTGACCTCACTGAAACCTCTGAAGAGGATTCCTTTGAAGCTGATACAGAGGAAAGGGAGTGTGAGGAAGGCCCTCTTCATATGCTTATGGAGACCCCTTTGAAGCTGACCCTGCACCCTCAGCTGAAGGTCTCATCAAGAAGGTTCTAACGACCCTGCAGGTCAATTTTACCTCTGATGAGGGTCAGATCTCTTCTGATGTCTTTCAGAGGTGTAAGAAATCCTTCACTGTGTTTCCCCCCAATCCCACTCTGGATCAGGTTATCCTGGATGAGTGGAAAACTCCAGGCAGGCTCCTTTTCTCTTTTCTAAGCTTTACCCCTTCTCGGAAGTAACTTTGGCTCAGTGGGCCACATCTCCTCAGGTTGATGACCCCCCCCCCCCCCCTTCTCTAGACTTTCTAAGTCTACTGCACTGCCCTTGGCGGATGCCACAGCATTAAAAGAGATGACTGATAGGAAGCTAGAGGCTATCCTTAAGTCTAACTTTGCTGCCGTCGGTGCTTCCTTGTGGCCTACATTGGCTTCCCGTTGGGTTTGCAGAGCTACGGCTATCTGGGCTGAGCAACTTGCTGAGGCCATCAGTAAAGAGGCCCCTAAGGAGTACATTTTAGCCTTCTTGGCCGATATGTCTGATGCTCACACTTATATTACTGATGCTCGTTTTGATGCGGTCAAACTTGCAGCTAAAGCTTCTGCCTTCTCTGTTGCTGAAAGATGCACCTTGTGGCTTAAGATTTGGTCGGTGGACCTGTCATCTAAGAGGTCACTGATTTCTCTTCCATTTCAGGGCAAGTCTCTTTTTGGGACCGAACTGAAACAGATAGTCAGTGAGGCTACTGGTGGCAAGAGCACTTTCTTGCCTCAGGTCTCCAAGCGCCCTACCATGGCAAGAAAACTGCGTCTTCTTTGTCCCCGCCGAAACGAGGTACAAAAGCCGAACCTGAATGTGTATCAGGCCAGCACCCCGTGTCTGACCACCAAGCCACTGTAAGCACGGCGCCGTCAAGTCTCCCTCAGCATGATTCGCAGAATCCTGGTCTGCAGCTCCCTGTGGATGGTCGCCTACATCATTTTCCAGATGTCTTGGCAGCCTCTGTTTGGATCAGTGGGTCTTGCAGGTGGTTTCGGAAGGGTACAGGATTCCCTTCCTCCCTACAGATTCTTCCAGTCCTGAACTTGTCTGGCACAAGAAAAGTTGTATCTTTTCAGCGAGTCGGTGAGGTCTTGGACAACGGAGTCCTG
This sequence comes from Rhinophrynus dorsalis, assembly GCA_037306005.1. Classification (NCBI taxonomy): domain Eukaryota; kingdom Metazoa; phylum Chordata; class Amphibia; order Anura; family Rhinophrynidae; genus Rhinophrynus; species Rhinophrynus dorsalis. The sequence goes on from CM074721.1 coordinate 301,391,754, forward strand.
ACTCCAGTTCTTCCTCAAGAGAGAGGTTTAGATTTCTATTCAAACCTATTCGTGGTGGCCAAGAGGGATGGTGGCAGTCGTTCTGTCTTGGACCCCAAGGACCTCAGTTCCTTAGTGGAGACTGCGAGCTTCAAGATGGAATCCTTGCACTCTGTCATTGCAGCTATGTGTTCAGGAGCATTCCTGGCCTCTTTGGATTTGCAGGATGGATGCTTGCATGTCTCTCGATTCATCTGGATAGCCAGAAAGACCTCCGGCTCTTGTGAATTGGAGCACTTCCAGTTCAGCGCTATGCCCTTTTGGGCTTAGTTCCGCTCCTCAGGGGTTTGCCAGAGTCTTAGGGGCATTGATTGCCTTTCTGCACACCCTAGGGATTCAGGTGACTCCCTACATGGGCGACCTTCTGCTGATGGTGCCGTCCAGGTAACTCATGGACCCAGCACATCCCAGGACTGTGCTCGGATTCTCCTCCATCATCGGTGGTTTTTGAATATGGAGAAATCTGCTCCAGTCCCTTCTCAGGTCCTGGTTTTCCTCAGGTTCGATACTTTCCAAGGGAAGGTCTTCCTGACCGAGAATTCTGTCTAACAGGTTATGCATCTGGTGTCCAGAGCTCTGGAGTGGCCTTCAGCTCCACTCCAAGTTCTTAAATCTCACGGGCCGCATGGAGTCCACCATGGAAGCATTTCTATACTCCATGGCTCTCACCAGGGAGCACCAGAGATTCTCTATCCGTGCTTGTCATGGGAATCTTGATCTATTGGATCTCAGTGTGTCTCTCCCTTAGGAGGTCAGGCAGAACCTGCAATTGTAGCTGGACAGGTCCAACCTGGAGAAGGGGAAACACTTAGTATATCAGGACTGGACCCTTGTGACGACTGACGCCAGGCTCAGGGGCTGGGAAAGCGGTCTTAGGTCACCTGGGAATTTAGAGCACTTAGACTGTGGAGGAGACTCTTCAGTCCATCAATGTTCTGGAGGTCCAGGCGATTTGGCATGCTCTGTCTTACTGTTCCTCTCCACTGAGGGGTTGTCCATTCGGACAAAGCCACGGTTGTGGCTTACATCAACAAGCACGGAGGCACAAGAAGTGCTTCCGCTTGGGCAGAGGTTGTCTATCTTGACTTGGGCAGAAGATCATGTTCTGGCCATTTCATGCACATTCCAGGAGTAGACACAGTCCTGGCGGACTATCCAGCTGCTAACGGGTGGACCAAGGCAAGTGGGGAGCTCCATCCAGACGTTTTTTAAATGTTGGTGCAGCGGTGGGGACTACCTCAGATAGACCTGATGGCCACTAGATACAACAGGAAAGTTCAACTCTTCTGTTCCCATTGGAGGGACCCTCTAGACTTTGTTGTGGATGCACTGGCGATCCCCTGGAGCTTTCATCTGGCTTACATATTCCCTCCAATTCCTCTCATTCTATGGGTTCTGCAAAAGATTTGGATTGAAGGTCCGGCGGTCATTTTGATTGCCCCCTATTGGTCCAGGAATGCCCTGGTTTCCAGAACTAGTGACCCTCTCCATTCTGGATCTGTTTCCACTGCCACTCAGAAGGATCTCCTCCTTCAGGCTTATCTCTGGAAGGAGGATGTGGAGCGGATGGCTTTGACGGCATAGCTGTTGAATCCTCCATCCTAAGGAGAAAAGGATTTTCCCCTGAGGTTATCACCAAGATGATCCAGGCCAGGAAACAAGTTTCTTCCAAAGCCTATCATAGGGTTTGGTCTATTTTCCATTCTTGGTGTGTTGACAGGGACCTGTCTTCATAGGAGTTTGATCTCCTGGTAATACTGTCATTTTTACAGGATGGTGTGAACGAAGGGCTCAGTCCTAGCTCCTAAAAGCTTCAGACTTCATCTCTTTGTCTTTTTCCAGCGATGCATTGCCATCTTACCAGATGTCAAGGTTTTCTTTCAGGGCGTTGCTCATGCCTTCCCTGCCACTCCTCAGTGGGACCTTTTAATCAGATTTTGGGAGTCTTACAGCTGCCTCCATTTGAGCCCTTGGCTAATATTCCTGTGCTCCTTCTGAAGTGGAAGATGACCTTTCTTCTGGCTGTGGTCTCTTTCTGCAGAGTTGCTGAATTGCAGGCCTTGACCTGCAAACCACCTTTCCTGGTGTTTCACAAGGATAAGGATGTTCTCTGTACCTCCCAGGAATTCCTTCCTAAGGTGGTCTCTTGAGTTCTACATCAATCAGGAGATTTTTGTGCCTTTTTGTCCTGAAAAATCTGAAAAGTAGAGGGATCTCCACTAGGTGAGCCTAGGTCTCCTGTGCTTCCTTCCCCTGGTATGCTCGTGCGGGGCGCTGTACGAGCTCTTGTTTTATAGGCAAGAGCTTATTTGCCTAATTGATTCCCGCCTTGCTGTGCTGCTGTTGGTCCTATCTGTCATTGCCCTTACGTTGTGTTCCTGCTCTTATCTCTAGCTTTTCGTTGTGTCCCATGCCTGACTTTGAATCTGCTCTGTGCATGATCCTGGCTTGTCTGACTACCCAAACCGGTTCTAACCTGTGACTCTGGCTGACTTCTTGCTCTGTGCATGACCCCGGCTTCTCTGACTACCCACATCTGTCCTAACCCTTGGGCCTAACTTCTACTTCCTCTGGTTTGTCAGACTACCCACATAGGTTCTGACCTGTGGCTCTGGTTGCCTACTCGCTCTGTGTTGCCTCTGGGTTATATGACCACCCAGATCGGTTACGACCTGTGGCTCTGGTTTACTACTTGCTCAGTGTTCCCCTCTGTTTGTCTGACTACCCACGTCCATCCTGACCTGTGGCCTTGGCTAACTACTCTAGCCATGCCTAACTCCTCTAGCCGACCATAGGCATTTGGGCCTTCGTGGTCTGGGCTCACACTCTCACTCCCGGTTGTCTCCGGTTACCTATCCCTGGTTGGTTTCTGATGCCAAGTAGCCTGGTTCTTATCGCTGTTAGAACCTCTGGCACATAACAAGGTTCCTCTGGTATAGTAGTGCAGTACTTAGCACAGTGTGCAGTTATGAGTAGTAGACGTTGTACTACTACTGGGGTTTATGTGAGTGTTACTCTGTGCATTCTCCGTAAAGGTGGTTTTATTTCCTATATTTGTGTCTGTCCTTCTTTGCCTGACAACCGTGACAACTTATGAGATGTGGTATGCCTCCTTAAATTCTGTGGGCATCGTACTAAGTCTTTATGTAAGACTGATGCCTTATTTGTCATCCCTGAGTGTCCTAGGGCAGGTATGGCTGCGTCCAAGGTTACTATTGTGTCTTGGATTAAGTCTACCATTCCAAAAGCTTACAAACTCTGAAAGAAACCTGTTCCTTTCCGCATTAAAGCACACTGCACCAGGTCTGTTGGGGCCTCCTGGACCTACAAGAACCAGGCCTCTGCTGAACAGCTGTGCAAGGTAGCCACTTGGTCTTCTGTGCACACTTTTGCAAAGCACTATCAGGTTGATGTCCTGGCTTTGGCTAAAGCCAGCTTTGGCAGTAAGGTCCTGGAGGCATTTCTGCCTGTTTAGGACATTTTTACATTCCTGTGCCTTACCATTCTTTAACTGTTTGAGCCCGGTTGGCTTTTGTTCTCATGTGCTGTGCTATTGTTACTTTGGTGTCCATTGACACTTAGTTTACTTTGGGCTGTTCCGCGCCCTGGATAGTCCATGAGAACTCTGGTATCATGGGGACTGGGGCATGGTCCTTTCCTTGTCTTCCCACCCTGGGAGCTCAATGTTGGTACATCCCTATGGTACCTGTATGTCATATTGGATAACAGAGAAGCTGGTGGGATAGCCTGGTAAGTAGGAAGGGGAGGCTCCACCCACAACTTCTTTACAGAGAGGCACTGTCACCTCCCCATGGTACCTGTACGTCATATGGACTAAGAGAAAAGGATTTAACAGGTAAGACTAAAAATCCTCTTATGTTTACTATACAAACTCAGAATTGCACTTAACATGCAAATGATCTAATTAAACTCTCTCTTTTTACTGCTGCGTGGATTAGATGAATGTTTAATTTCCAGTGGTAAGTAAATCCTGTGGACTAATAGAAAAGAATTTAACCCTCATCCTGGTAAGGTCCATGTGCAAAACCAGGCTCCCTTTGGTCTTTGAAGATATCTCACTGCAAACTGATGACTGCATGAATAGGCACATAATCATAATATGTTCCAAGTTTATTCCAAACAATAAAATAAAATCGAATAAGACCTCAAATGACTCTCAAAACTCAGGTCCAGCAATATAAGCAATATAAGGTCCAGCAATATAAGCCAGTACTACCAAGAAAAAAATGATACCTTTATTTGCTAAGTGAATCTAGGAATGCAAGCTTTTAAGAAGCTGGTTCTCTTCTTCAGTTATTATAAGCATGAAGGCTGAATACACGACTGGTTAAACACTCATACAAATTATTTTTAACACTGAATTTCCACTTGCAGTGAATATTCTTATCTACGTAATTCATTCCCTAGGCTCCAGTAGAGTCTCTTTGGCTAAGTGATACAAACGGTTTATTGTCTTTTTGACACTCTACTGAATTTTAGTCTTTAGCCAGATTGACTATGTCTATAGAATGTATGTCATAATACTCTCCACATAGCAAGAAAGATTTTCTGTGAGTGTCGAAGTTCCAGATATTGCTGGCCTAACCGTGACAAGGAATTTGTCACATCCCACACAATAAACATATTTTAAGCCTTTTGGGTTCCAGGGGGCTGTGCAGCACATATCTAGCCAATGAGATCGCTCTAGCCTATAGAAAGAGAAATCCCCCGTCATCTGAGGAGGCTGGATAGAGGGAGGGGAGCTGAAGCAGAGTTACAGACTGTGAGTATAGAGCTGTATTCGCACAGTCTACCCGGAAGTTAAGGTTCAGTACACTCGGTAGATGTTGGTAAAAAAACACAATTTTATTTAAAGCACACAAGGAATAACGTAACCCTCACGGGTCCAGCATATAGCACATAAATAACTGACACAGGACAGGTTACATTAGCAAGTATAACCCACACGGGTCCAGTATGTACAACAGAATACAATACTGACATAGGTCAGGTAAATATGGTTGATACAGTGTAATAGAATCCAGAGATGCCAGTGAAGCCACTGACTCAGTTGCCCAGATAAGCGAGGCCCAATGTCGCCTATAGACAGAGATAGCGACAGTGACAGGATGGCAGCTAAGAGCAGGCAAGGTCCCCTGAGTGGGAGGTTGCAATGGTGTACGCCCACCGGAGACTACAACTGTGTGAGTCAGTGCCAGGAACGTATGCCCAACTGAGACTATCCACTACCGTGTGCCCGTGCCACCCCTGAAGGGGTTAATGAACGCTATGGTCTTAATGTGGAAGGCAACCGGGAACGCCCAACTGAACCAAGAGCGGAAGACCAAGCAAACAAGTATACCGGTGATGAGGATGACAGTGGTGAAACAAGTAGCGGCACAAGGCACCACCCCCAGAGGGGTTAATGAACGCTATGGTCAGAATAAGGAAGGCAACCGGATGCGCCCAACTGAACCCAAGAGCGGAAGACCAAGCGATCAAGTGAACTGTGTGGAGGATTAATGGCACAATGAGACTCAAACCCACGGACTGGACTACAAATGGTAACAGAGTACCGTAGCTCTGTGGTGCACGATAACGTGAGCAAAGTGCACAGATGACTGCAACAGGCACTGACAGGATCTTCACCCAGCTGGGTACGGAAGGAGCAGGAACTACAGCCAAACCGATTCGGTACACGGAGCAGGAACATCAGCGAAGCCAGGTCGGTACACAGAGCAGGGTTGTCGGTTTCACCGGGTCGGTACATGAAGCAGGTCGTCGGTCTCGCCGGGTCGGTACTTGGAGCAGGGTCGTCGGTCTCGCCGGGTCGGTACACGGAGCAGGGTCGTCTGTCTCGCCGGGTCGGTACACGGAGCAGGGTCGTTGGTCTCGCCAGGTCGGCACACGGAGCAGGGTCGCCTGTCTCGCCGGATCGGCACACGGAGCAGGGTCATACACTGGTATCAAACAAACGGAACAAGCGCTAGGCATCAGGTACACCACGAAAGGGCAACCCCTAAGTGACAGCCCAGACTATATAAAGGCTGTCACTGGGAGGAGCTGTACAGCGCAGCCAATGAAAAGGCACCAGGAAATAAGCCTGTCAAAATTCCGCTAGAATCACGGGCGCCGTGATAGAAATACAGTCTTTAAACATACATTTTTGGCAAAATAGGATAAAAAAAAAAAAATTAATTTATTCAAGAAATCCACCTAATCGCTAGATAATCTAACGTTTAACACACATTTATACTGTGGTGATAGATCCCCCTTTAAAATAGTTTGCATGTATTGTGTATTCAGCCTTCATTCTTTACTAAATCTGAAGGAAGAGACATAGTGTCTTGAAACTGTGCATCCCAGAGTCACTCGGTGAGCCAATAAATATATCATTTTTGCTCTACCAGTCTCCTGCTTAAAATTGACCTGTCACCTTGATTCAAGTTTGCCTGTGTACCATGTTCGCAAAAACACCAGCAAATATACAGTTAAGGAGATATTTATACTTGGTACAATATGCAAATAATGGCATTTGTGACTTTGCATATGATAAGTACATTTTTTATTTATATTTTATATGCTAATTAAGCTCTTATCTAATTTCTTACTATAATCTTTGATTTATGGACATTATAAATGGGATTTTGCAGAATGTGTTTAAATGTGTTCATTTGTTTTATGCATTATGATTATTTAACCTTATTTGACTTACATCAAATATGCAACATAGGAACCATGTGATTGCACTTCCTCCTCCAGGAGGGCAAAGCACTTGAAAAAGATAGGTTATTCGGGGCTGAAACTCCCTCTATCTCCTCAAGCTCAACCTCTGCCCTAACCCAGATTCATGTGCTCTGTGAAGAAGATGGAGGTGCAGTGGCGTTTCTCTTAGTTTTTAGGTTATTTTATTTATGTACCTTCAATACGGGGCTGTATAATCCCTACGTGATCTCCCAGGAGTTTCTACTGACTATTTCCTTGTGGAGATTCTGCTCTGTTTAGATGACAGCTGAAGACAGAAGATTGTGAGTAACCCTTTGTGTTCCATGCTGCTATTCTGCCCCACTATGCTTACTTCCACATATCTCTACACCCTTTTATGCTACAAGGGTTAGCTGGCTCTTTCTTCTCCAATAATCATGGTCTATTCCATGATCAGGGCTCTGACTGTCCAGAAATCTCCACCCTTTTCAGTGTTTCACAAGGACAAGGAGGTCCTTCGCAGTCTTGTCTTTCTAGGATCTTATTAGTCTCTCAGTACTCTTTCACTTTTGAGCCCTGTTGGCTCTAGTTCAGTGTGCTGTGTAACAGTTCCTGGGGTCTGTTCTACCCCTGTTCAGTGTCCATTGACACTTTGCGGTTATTTTTGAGCTCTTCATGATCTGTAGGTTCATTATTGCTCTGGTGACTTTGGGGGCCTGCGCTTGGTCCTTGCCTTTCTTCCTGCCTTGGGCAACTTGATGGTTGGACATCCCAGAGTTACCAGTAATCTGTATTGGACGACAGAGAAAATAGGATTTTAGTCTTACCTGTTAAATCCTTTTCTTAGTCCATACAGGTTACTGGTCTCCTACCCTGTTAAGAGACCATGCTTGGCTCTCCTGTAGCAGAACGTGTGGGTCTTTTCGGGTTCATGCTCACAGGAGTCTTCCTTTACCTTCTTACTACCTAGTCAATAGTTAGTCTTCAAATCTTACTGTATGGGGATTGGCTAGCTGCAAGCTAAGGAGAGGAGGTAGGCACTTCTCAGAATTGTTCCTGCCTACTTTTAAAGGGCTGATCACCTACCCAACGTTACCAGTAACCTGTATGGACTAAGAGAAAAGGATTTAACAGGTAAGACTAAAATCCTATTTTCTGTCCATATAGAACACGGGTCTCCTACCCAGAGAGTCTTTCTTCTCAAGTGAGATTTTCTTCTTCTCCAGTCTGCCTTGTTTCTGTGGCTTTGGTCACATTAATTCGGGGGCAATTACAGAGCAGGTAAGGGTTGAACTGGAGGTGGATGGAGTCTCCACCCACAAGACTCTGTCTTTGAGATGTGTCCTGTTTTCCAAAAGGAGGGACACAACCTCATGGTACCTGTGCACCATATGGACTAAAGAGAAAAGGATTTAACCGGTAAGAATAATAAAATCCTGTTACTCTTTAGTCCAATATAACATACAGGTATCATGGGGAAGGCGACGGCTCCTTCAAGTGGGCTGGATCAATTCTGAAAGAATTGCAGGGGTGGTGCCTCCCCCTCCTCCATATCAGGCTACCTTAGCCCTCCAGATTTGTTCCATGAACCTGGTTGGAATGCTGAGAACAGTTCTGCTCAGTATTATTTTTTTTCTTAGATATGGAATGTCCAAATTCCCCCATTAGGTGGTTTACCATTACTGACTTCCCCTGGAGCATTGCCCAGTTAACAGGTGCTGTCTGTGGACCCTTGCAGCCCAGAAGGAGTCTTTCTGAGGCTTCTTCCTTCCCAATGATAATCTGAAGAAAGGAGACCTGCAAAAAAGGTGAGCAACCCTTTGAGTTCCATGGTCCACTAGTCCCACAGTTTCCCTCCGCATAGGGGTCTTTCTGGAGTTCCTTGTAACTCCTGCACTCATGTTGGGTAATAATCTGGCCTTTGTGCATTTTGGGCTGTTCTGATGTAATGAATCCCTTCCCTGCCATGCTTATTTGGGTTGAGGGACTTTTCTTATTTTCCTTTTGGATTCACATGTTTTTAATGCTTATTAGGTGTTCTATATGTGTCTTAGAACTTTTTTGTCACATTTAACTTTTTTCACTTAAAGAGCGCATTTTACTGCATAGCTGCAGTGCTCCATTGACTTCTATGGAACAGGCTGCCTTGGGCGTATCTCTGCAACCGCTCCATGTACAGAGTTGAGAGAGGCCTCATTATTCTTGTCTCCCCTTGTCCTGTACTCTGGTTCACCTCTGCAGTGTTTTGGAGGTCCCTGGGGTGTTTGGGCTACGTTTTTAAGAAACTTTAAGGAAAGAAACTACATTTCCCATAATGCCCGTTTCACGGGCTTTTCTCTGATAGGCTCTGATTTCAGACACCATTTTATTGCTCTCCTGAGCTGAGTATCCTATGCAGGACTTGGACTTCCTTTGCTCTCCTCCTCAAGTTAACTCTTTGCCTGCCAGATAATTACTCTCTTTAGACTTTCTCGGGTGAGTTTATTAATCTGGGTGACAGTATTTGGGTTCCCTATTACTGCAAGACACTTCTGTTAGGATGGCAGTTCTTTAACTGCTGAAGTCTTGACCTCGGTGAAAAGGGAGATGGGTAGAATAAGTCTCTAATAACTTTTAAAGGGAATATATATGCTTGGAATAAGGGACTCTTGTTTGTTTTTTTTATTCGGTTTATTGAAGGATTTTATAAAACCATACAAACATTTAGACCTCAAGAGTACAAGGGCCGATAAGCATCAGAACTAAGTAGCAAATGACATGTCAAGTACATATCACAGTACAATAAGAGTATAAAGTGCAAAACGTACAACCTTAAAACCAACCAACTATACTGCTCAATCTGCGTGTAAGGAGAAGAAAAAAAAAAGGGGGGGGGGAAGAGATAGGAGAAGTAGGGAAATTAGTGTGTGGCAGAAAAGAGGGTTCATAGGAGGGAAATGTCCACGGAGTCTCTAGAGTATTCACAAATGTCCCACACATTCTTGTTTTAGGAGAGAGTTGTGAAGTAGGAAGGTAAGTTGGTCCATTAGCTCAGTCTGGCTAATGTGAGAAAGGCTTAGATCTAGGGTGACAGCAGTCTGGGATTTCCACAGGCCAGCTATTAAGAATCTGGCAGCTGTAACTATAAGAAATGTCAATTTAGTCAGGGGTCTGAGCATGAGACCATGGTCAGTGGATGCTCCCAGCACTAGGAGTACTGGGTCAAGTGGAAGAGTCACCAGTGTGATAGCTCAGCCTCTCCCAGAAACATTTAATAATTGGAGAAGACCACCAAATGTACATGAGATAGCCAGTTACACCGCACCCCCTCCAGCACAAGTTGATTAATTAATTGAGTGGAGTCTAGAGGGATTATAATACCAATCAGGATCTTATATATATTCTCTGTGGTGGTCGTACAGACTGATTTTTTTTTTTTTTTTCACAGCAGCTGAAGAGATTATGGACCATCGTTCTTCAGGGATCTCAAGGCCCAAGTCCCTCTCCCACGTTTGGGACTCGTGTCTATATAAATATATACTGTGTATATATATCCTGTAAGCTCTCACGAGCAGGGCCCTCTGATCCTCCTGTTCTCCACATCGGATTGTACTGTTTAATACCTCTGTATGTCTATACCCAATTGTACAGCGCTGTGGAATTAATTGGCGCTATATAAATAAAGAATAATATATATATAGATAGATTGTATATCCATCTATGTAGTTGATTCAGATAAATAATAATTTATTGTGCATTTTACGACCCATTCAGGTCTATTGTATGCTGGGATGAGGCTGACATTAGTAGAGATGAGTATATACAGGAACTGCAGATACAGTGTAAAAAATATAGATCTGATTTGTTGCATGAAGGACACCTACCTGCGTTAATAATTATGTTAAATGAATAGCCATTTATTCTCAGGGTCAGTTTCCCCTTTAAAGAGTGATACTGATATCAGTCACCCTCTTAAATACTGAACAACCTATTTACATACTTATTTCAAACATTAACCCTTTGAGTGCCATAGGGCTATGGAACCTTACCCCTCTGGCACTCAGAGGGTTAATAATTCCTTGATTTCTCCATACTTCCCAAGTGTTCCTTTTTTTTTTTTGGCAACCAAATCCCTCTGCCCATCATTCCTACCCTAGTGTCCTATTTTTAGGAGATCTGAATGTGTAGTGCAACTATAGAAGTATCACATTGCTTCACACCAATAAAGGTCATATTATTGCTTATTTAAATATCCGTTTTTGTGTATATTAGTCTGTGTAATTCACATTTTTTTTTGTGTCATGTTCTCAATAACTTGGTTATGTAATGATCTGTCAGTGGGCCATGAAGTAACTTAAAAATTCTCGGCAATGACCAGCCCAACATTTTACCTACAGCCCCTAAAGCAGAAGTGTCCCCATTTTTAACATTGGAGGTATGTTTCTACCATTTGTCGAGCAAATTTAAAACAATCTTCAACTTTTCTTTTCTAGGATTTCATTATTACAATTCTGTTTGCCTTCATGTGGCTGGTGAGTTCCTCGGCATGGGCAAAAGGTTTAACAGATGTTAAAGCTGTAACCAATCCTCAAAATATTGCTCCACGTATCTGCCCCGACCAGTACCGCTGTTTTCCAGGGGCCGAGTCACACATGGGAAGTCTGAACATATCTGTGGTATGTTTATTTTCATTTGACACTTTTCCCTTCTGATTTTAACAAATACAGCTTAAACATTAGAAACGAAAAAAGGTGAAACTAATTAAAAAAAAAAAAAGGCAACATAGATCTGAAAGTGAAAGTATGTTAAAAATCTAGATTTCAGGGGAACATATATTGGGGAAGTCAAAATGTAAGACTAAAGATTTGCTAACTGAAGAATTCATGCGCCATTGTGCATGAAGAGAAGATAAAATAGAGTACCTTGACTTTACAGTAGAGAGCATTTGAGAACTTTATTATTACAAATTTTGGGGGTATAATAAACCCTGTGTCATATTTTAGTTGAATCTGCTTATGGAATGTGTGACCTTGAATTTGAGTGTACATATTAAAGTTGCCTATGATTTTAGCCAAATGTCAACAGATACATAATTTGATAGATATTGAAACTTTTATTTCTATATGATGAGCTCTGTGTGGCACCGTATGCCAGTATAATACTAATGACACTCTCAGTATACAGCATAGAACATAATTGGCATATGGTGCTGCATTGAAAAAGAGGATATCTCTTCTTTTCAGAAATAAAAGTATCGGTGTCAACTAATACATCTGTTGGTCTTTTCGCAAACATAACATACAGCAGTTTTGAATGGAACAAAAAATATTTAGCTCCAAAAAGGAAAAACTCTCTACTTATGTGGTCTAGAAGAACCAGAACTTGATGAAACTGAGGGGCTCATCAGGGTTGCTTTGATGACCCTTCAGTACTCTGACACCCCTGATGAGGGTCCTTCCTGTACAGATGTCTTCCAGAGGCGTAGTAGATCCTCTACTTTATTTCCTCCTAATTCCACTCTTGATCAGATTCTTCTGGATGAGTGGAAGATACCTGATAAGAGGTTGTCTAAGTTGTACCCCTTTTCAGAGGCAGCTTTGGCACAGTGGGCTTCTCCTCCTTCTCCTGATCCCACTATTTCCAGACTAGCCAGGTCCTCTGCCGTTGGCAGATGCAACAGATCTTAAGTATGTGGCTGATAAGAAACTTGACTCTATTCTCTGGTCAAATTTTGCAGGAATTGGATCTGCATTGAGGCCTTTTTATGCCTCGGCTTGGGTCAACAGAGCTGTTGCGGTCTGGGGTGAACAACTTATGGATGCTGTCCATGAGAATGCCCCCAAGGAGAACCTTTTGGCAATTTTTGCCAACATGACAGAGGCTAACACTTATGTTTCAGATGCCCTGTTTGAGGCAGTCATATTGTCGGCCTCAGCCTTCTCTGTTACAGCACAACGCACTTTGCGGTTTAAGATTTGGTCTGCGGACCAATCTTCCAAGAAGTCACTGGTTTCTTTCCTCTTTCAGGGCAAATCTATTTTTGGTCCTGAGATAAAGCAGATCATCAGTGATGCTACTAAGGGTAAGAGTACCCTGTTACCTTGGATGTCCTCCGAAGCCCTTCTTTGGCACAGAAACTGCGTCTTTTTCGTCCCCACCAAATGGAGCAGCAAAGGCTGCAAGCCTCACATCCAGTTCCACCACCACTCCTCTTCCAACACCTCCCCCCCCACCACCACCACCACCAAGCCCAAACAGTGTGGCAGCCCAAGCGAACTGCTGTAAAGGCCTAAATCTGGCAAACCAGCTTCTGCATGACTCGCGAAATTCTGATCTGCAGGTCCCTGTAGGCGAACGTCTTCACCTTTTCAAGAAAGCATGTGAAAATTGTATCGCAGACTTGTGGGTTTTGGGGTAATCGTGGAAGGGTACAGAATCGGGTTCAAGTCCCTTCCTCCTTTTTGTTTTTTTCCATTCCAGGGTCCTCACAGGCCCAGAAAAATTGTGGATGTTCGGAGAGGTGGTGAAGACAAGAGAGTTCTAGTTCCAGTACCTCCTCAAGATAGAGGTTCAGGTTTCTATTCCAACCTGTTTGTGGTTTCAAAGAAGGATAGTGGATCCCTTCCAATTCTGGTTCTCAAGCAGCTCAAATTGTATGTGGAGACTGCTCGCTTCAAGATGGAGTCCTTGCACTCTGTCATTGCAGCTATGTGCCCAGGGGAGAAACTGGCATCTCTAGACCTTCAGGACGCTTACCTGCACATACCGATTAATTTGGACAGTCAGCGCTACATGCTTTTAGCCTTCGAATCTACTTGTTCACCGCTTTGCCCATTGGGCTGGCCTCTGCTCCTCAGGTGTTTACCAATGTCATGGACGCCTTGATGGCTATCATTCACACCCGGGACATTCATATGACACCTTATCTGGGTGATCTTCTCCTCAAGGCTTTGGAGGAACTCTTGGCTCAGCAGGCCCAGTAATGTGCTTAGATACTGGTCCACCATGGATGGATTTTGAACATGTCAAAGTCCTCCCCGGTGCCTTCCCAGGAGCTGATATTCCTGGGCATGCGGTTCACCACCAACCTGGGGATGGTTTTCTTGCCAGAGGACAAGATCCTGCAGGTCATGCAGGATGTATCCCAAGCACTGGCAATTGCCCTTCAGCTCGATTCTCGGAGTACATGAGGGTTCTGGTCCGCCTAGTGTCGGTATCCATTTGAAATGGTGCACTTAAAATGTTGCGGCAAAGTGTTGCATGTCTTTGGCCGCGTCATTCCGAATGGCGCATTTAGCATGTCACGTCTAAAAGTGTTGCAAATTCTACATGTTGCGTCATTCCAAATGATGCATTCACCATGTCGCGCGTTAACATGTCGTAGCAGGGCTTAACTTGTGATCAATAAGGACGCAACTTACGGACGCAATATGGGTGCATTAAGGACACAAAATCATTAAGGACACAATATGGGTGCATTAAGGACACAATATGGGTCCATTAACCCCTTAACGACATGTGCCGTACTATGACCCTCACGGTCCTTCAAATACTTAAGGACCGATGACGGTCATAGTACGTCACGTACTTTTTACTTACAGGGCTCTACCGGGAGCGCTGTAAGTAAAAATGGGGCCTGAAATTGACCGCTCCAAGATCGGAGCGATCCCTATCAGGCCCCAAAGTGACGTGCCGATACATGCAACAGGTCACGTGTACGGCGCGTCGACATGGTTCAATGCGGTCCTTATGTGACGGAAACGTCCCAGGACCGCCGGTCGCTAAGGGGTTAAGGACGTGTGTTAGCATGTCGCAGCAGGGCTTCACTTAAGTGCTCAATAAGGATGAATCTTAAGGGAGCAATAAAGACGCAATATGGGTGCATTAAGGATGCAATATGGGTTGGTTTTGGTGTGTTTAGGGTTGGTTTTGGTGTGTTGGTTTTGGTATGTTTGTTTTAGTGTGTTTTGGGTTGGGGTTTAGGCTAGGTTTTGGTGTGTTTAGGCTTGGTTTTGGTGTGTTTAGGCTAGGTTTTGGTGTGTTTTGGGTTGGTTTAAGGGTTGGTTTTGGTGTGTTTATGGTTGGTTTTGGTGTGTTGGTTTTGGTATGTTTGTTTTTAGTGTGTTTTGGGTTGGGTTTTAGTTTAGGCTAGGTTTTGGTGTGTTTAGGCTTGGTTTTGGTGTGTTTAGGGTTGGGTTTTAGTGTATTTTGGGTAGGTTTTGGGTTGGGGTTTTAGTGTGTTTTGGGTTGGTTTTAGTGAGTCCATATTGTGTCCTTAATGCACCCATACTGAGTCCATATTGTGCCCTTATTGCGCCCTAATGTGACTCTTTAACGCACGACATGGTGCATGCACCATTCGGAATGACGAGACACGTACAATTTGCAAAACTTCAAGACGTGACATGCTAAATGCGTCATTCGGAATGACGCACCCAAACAAATGCGACACTTTACGATGTGACATTTTAAGTGCCCCATTTCAAAAGTAAACCCTAGTGTCTACCCTAGAAGCAGTGCCCTACTCTTGGGTGCACACCAGGGATCTCCAGAGACTTTCACATCCAGACATGACACAGGAATCCGAATCTCCTAGGTCAACAGCTCCCCCTCTCTCATGAAGCCAGACAGGATCCGCAGTGATTGTTGCAGCAATGCATGCTGCACCATGGGAAGCCATTCGGGATCCCAGAATGGACAACCGTAATGACCGATGCCATCCTGAGTGGCTGGGGTACGGCACTGGGTCACCTGGGGATCCAGGGCAGGTGGACTGCAAAGAAATCTCTTCAGTCCATCAATGTTCTGGAGCTCAAGGTGATCTGCCTTGCTGTAGTGTACTGGACCTCTCAGTTAAAGGGTCATCCAGTATGAGTCCAATTGGACAATGCCACGGCCATGGCTTACATCAACAATCATGGCGGCACTCGAAGCTCCAACACCTGGTACAAGGTGAAGAACATTCTGGCCTGGGCAGAAGCCCACGTTCCGGCAATCTCCGCCATTCACATTCCAGGGGAAGAAAATGCCCTTGCTTACTTCCTAAGCAGCCAAGACAGATTGGGAACTCCATCTGGAAGTTTTCGCCCTGATTGTGCAAGAGTGGTGCCTCAGTTAGACCTGATAGCCACAAGGAGCAACAGGAAGGTCCTGTTGTTTTGCTGCCAGTGGGGGGAACCTCTGGCCTTTGCCACAGATGCGATGGCGCTTCCACCTCGCTTACATTTTTCCTCCAATTTTCCTCTTTCCCAGGGTAGGATGAGCGGCCTGACTGTAATTCTGGTCGGGTCTTATTGGACCAAGAGGGTGTGGCTTGCAGAACTGGTAGATATTCAGGATCTCTTTCCTCTGCTACCCATACCGGACATCCTCTTTCAGGGCTACCTTTGGAAAAAGGATGTGAAGAAACTGGCTTTGATGGCAGGACTGAGGATGAAAGGTTTCTTTCCTGAGGTCATCACCACTATGATCCAGGCTAGGAAGCCTGTCACTTCTAAGGGCTACCACAGGGTTTGGTTAATTTTTTTTCTCTTGTTGTATGCACAGGAATATGTCTTCACATGGTTTTGCCCTCCCTGTGATTCGGTGTTGTCTTCACTATGTTGTGAACAAAGGACTCCACCAGAGTTAGAAACATAGAATTTGATTGCAGAACCATTCTGCCCATCTAGTCTGCCCATTTTCCTACTGTAAAAACCTCAAACCTTTTTTTGGTCTTTTCTTATGTTAAGGACAGAATTATGCCTGTCCCATGCATGCTTAAATTCTGTCACTGTATTAACTTCTACCACTTCTGCTGGTAGGCTATTCCACTTATCTACTACCCTCTCGGTGAAGAAAAACTTTCTTGCATTACGTCTAAACCTGTGTCCCTCTAGTTTTAGACTATGGCCTCTTGTCCTAACATTTTTACTCCTTTGAAATGTACTTCCATCCTGCACTTTGTTGAACCCCTTCATGTATTTGAATATTTCTATCATATCCCCTCTCTCTCCTCTCCTCCAAGCTGTACATATTCAGATCCTTTAGTCTATCTTGATATGTCTTTTCCTGTAAACCAGTCACCATTTTAGTAGCCCTTGAAGGCCATTCCTGTTTTTTCACAATGATAAAGCCGTTCTTCAAACATCCCAGGAATTCCTTCCTAAGGTGGTTTCGGAGTTCCATATCAATCAGAAGATTGTTGTGCCTTTGTTTTGTTCTGACCCCAAGTCTGACAAGGAGCTGGATCTCCACTTATTGGATGTGGTGCACTGTTTTGAGTTCTATGTGCTCTGTACAGTGTCTTTTCATAAGACTGATGCTTTGGTTGTCATTTATGAGGGTCCTAGGATGGGTCATGCTGCTTCCAAAGTCACCATTGCATCTTGGATCAAGTCTACCATTCGTGGGGCATAAAAACTCGGGGAAAAAATGTGTCCCCTTCCATGTTACAGCATATTCCACCAGGTCTGTTGGAGCCTCTTGGGTACACATGAATCAGGCCTCGGCTGAGCAGTTTTGCAAGGCTTCGACTTGGTCTTCTTTACACACCTTTGCTAAGCACTATCGGGTGGATGTCCTGACTTTGGCCGAAGCCAGCTTTGGTAGGAAGGTCCTTCATGTGGTTCTGCCTGTCTAAGGACCTAATTTTTCATGTGCCTTACTGTTGTCAACTGTTTGAGCCCGGCTGGATCTTGTTCTTGTGTGCTGTGCTTATTTTTAAGTGTCTGTTGAAATGTAGTTCGGTTTAGGCTGTTATTTGTTTGGTATAGTCCTAGGTAACTGGTATCATGGGGACTGGCATTAGGTCCTTTCTCCTACTTCCCACCTCTGGGAGCCTACTGTTGGTATATCCCCATGGTACCTGCATTCCATATTGTATGA
Source organism: Rhinophrynus dorsalis (assembly GCA_037306005.1). NCBI lineage: Eukaryota > Metazoa > Chordata > Amphibia > Anura > Rhinophrynidae > Rhinophrynus > Rhinophrynus dorsalis. The sequence goes on from CM074721.1 coordinate 301,409,343, forward strand.
AAGAGACAATATGATTTTAGTCTTTCCTTGTTAAATCCTTTTCTCTTAGTCTATATGGAATATATGTCTCCCACCCAGGGAAAGGGACCTCTCTTGGTCTCTCCTGTTTGGACATGGGAGTCCTTTTAGGGTCTTTCTCACAGTAGCTTACTTCTTCTCTCAATGTCCTATACTGTTGAGCTTGTCTCATATCAAACACTGGAGGCAGGGGCTAGGGTAGATAACTTTAATACAGTCATGACATAACCATAGTGTTCAGGGTTATGGATGTCACATGTAAAGCAGTTTGATTGCCACCTCCTTAAACGTTGTATAATGTGGGGAGGAACTGAAGCTGAGAAGGCAATGCCAATCCTAAATGAATGGCCCGAATAATGTATGGATTTTTCCCTAGTTGAGACAGAGTAGTCTGAAGTATTTGGTGAAAGTAGAACTAGTTAATGGACCGTTAACCATATGAAGGGGAGGACTTGTTTAGGGTTAGGATGCTATGATAAGTGACAAGTTACATAGTGTTGAGATGGGACACCATTGATCTGACATGTGGTAGAATGGAATGTTCATACATTTGCCAGTATGATCGGTTTTGGAAGTAATAAACGAACCTTTACTGTAGCCTTGGTGAAAGGACAGCTGAGATTTAGTGATAAAAGTTGAGGAATGAGAAGGAGCTGCGAACTTCCCTGGTCTAAGGAATCCAAAGAAAGTAATTGAAATCATTGCTTAGAAGACTGGACTGTACTGGTGGCCAAAGGGGCTGGTGTTGAGTAGATTGAGTAGTAGCCATAAAAGGGACCCGGTGATGAAAAGAGGGGGACGTGCTAGAAGGTGTGGAAGTTTGAGAAGACCGCAAATTTGCTAGAATAGAACGCTGAGTCGGGAGTGGGGGACAGAGAGTTTGATGGTGAAAGATTGAGTGGTGAATGGCAGTATGATGTAAAGGCTAATATTGATAATCACTAGAAGGGGTGCAGAGGTAGAGTGTTTTAGATTAATGTAGACCAAGCTGTATAATATGCCATATGGGTTTTGGGAGCTATGAGTGAATGATTGCCTCAGTATATACCATAGTGATGAAGGGAATGGGAGCGGGGAAACATGGAGCGGTCATTCCAATGGGAAAGGAAGTGTTTTCACATGTGGAGGTTCGCTCTAGCTGACCTATTGGTAGTGGTAGTACTAGGGCTGATAATAATGGCAGGAGGGATATGCCTTGGGAAATGATGCACATGGAATAACTAAGTTGTGATTAATATTTATTATGGACTTGTTGATCCAAGAAGAAATCTAATTGTCATTTAGAGCCACAAAGGAATTTTCCCCCATTCAAGGCAGAATTTGAAACTGCTGAAATAAGTTTATATTTATATATATATATAGGGAACATGGAATGAATTAAAGTTTTTTTGTTACCTTTTTATTTGGTTCCAGAGAGTGCCGTTTCTTCGCTGCAGCCTTGGCTGAGTACATTTTATGCATTACTTATGGGACGGGCACCTCAGTTAACATAGTAACATTATAAGGTTTGGTGTGCCATTGTGTATTTTCATCGCTATATATATATATATATATATATATATATATATATATATATATATATATATATATATAATATTTCTCTGTTGTCCAATACAGGTTACAGGTAACTCTGGGAGGTGATCCGCCCCTTAGTAGGCAGGAACAATTCTCAAAGTGTATGCAGGGGTGGAGCCTCCCTTCCCTCCTTGGCTGCAGCTAGCCAATCAGCTCCTGGCGGAGAACAGTTCTGCTATAGTTTTAGTTTCTTTTTTATTTTTCTGTTAGATATGGAATACCACCATTAGGCGGATTACCATGACTGACAATGCCCTTCAATGTGGCTAGCTCAGTATCCAGGTGCTTTTTGTGAACCTTAAGCCCTAAGGGGGAAAATCTTGATTCCTAGTGCTTCCCTAGGAGTTACCCACTGAGGTACTTCTTTCTCCATGGTAATCTGAAGACAGAAGATCTGCAGGAAAGGTGAGCTACCCTTTGAGTGCTGCAGGTCCACTTGTCCCACAGTGCCCCTCCGCACAGGGGTGTATTTCTGGAGTTCCTGTTGCACACTTCAGCACTCATTGGGTATATGTGTATGTCTGTTGGATGTTTGGAGCAGGTTTATGTGGTAACTTAACCCTTTAGCTTCTGGTTTGGCACTTTATTGGGGGGTTTTATGACTCTTTTCCTACTGGATTTGTGTTTCTGGGTATCCTTACATGTTCTATTGATGATTTACATGTTTTTATGTTATACTTTGATATTTACCAAAATTGAGTACTGCGCCTTTAAGGCGCACTTTACCGCATAGACGCCATTTCTCCATTCATTCCTATGGCACTGTACTGTTTGGGACGTATCTCTGCAACCGTTTAACCTAGCGACTTCAGAGAAGGCTCATTTTACTTGTCTACCCTTGCTCTATCATCCGGTTCATGTTTCTAGTGTGTTGGGGGGCTCAGGGGGCTTCGGGCACTGTTTAGGGTACTTTTTGAAAAACCATTTCCCATGAGCACTTGCTTCGCGCCCTTGTTTCTGATTGGCTCCTGCCGCGGCAGACATTTTGTGAGCATTTCTGGGCGAGTATCCTACACAGGGCTTGGGCTCTCCTTTTCTCCTCTGCAGATTAACCCTTCGCCTGCCAGATACGTTTATTTTAGCGTTTTCTGGGGTGAAACTTTAATCTTACACTGTTAGACTGCTGCTCAGGCGTTCTGGACAAGGATGTTCTAGAGCCATTGCCTATACAGGACAGGGGCTCGCGGTTCTACTCAAACTTCTTTGTGGTAGCCAAAAAGGACGGCGGTTGTTGCCCTATTTTTATCTGAAGGATCTCAATTCCTTTGTGACCCTGACCCATTATTGCCAGGAAGCTCTACGCACAGTGATTGCTGCCAGGTCTTCAACCGTGTCCTGGGTGCCTTGATATCCGTCCTCCACCGGATCGGTATCAGAGTTACTCCATACGTGGACAACTTGCTTCTGAATGCCCCCTCTGCGGAACTCCTTCATCAGCAAGTTCAAGACTGCATTCAGGTTCTCACCCGTCACGAGTGGATCATCAACTTGGACAAGTCGGATCTTGTCACATCCCAGCGTCTAGTCTTCCTGGGCCTTCTCTTCAACACTCAGAAGAGCATGGTGTTCCTCATGGACGAGGTGGCTCACCAGATCGCCCAGAGGGTTTCGGCAATTCTGTCTCAGGATCCAGTTACAGTCCAGAAGCTATCATCTCTGGTGGGGAAATTCATATCCACCATAGAAGCGGTTGCGTTTGCCATGGCGCACACCAGGGAACTCCAGAGGTGGTTCGTGATCCAGGTGTCAAAGGGTCAACAGGATCTTTGGAAGTCATTTGTCTCCCTTCCTCTTCCTGTGGAACTGAGCTTGTCATGGTGGCTCAACCTCTCCAACCTGCTGAAGGGGCAGGTTCTTTCTGGTAACCTTTTGGACCAAGGCGACGATGGACGCCAGCCTATCCGGCTGGGAGGCGGTCCTGGGTCGCTTGAGCGCTCAGGGTCGGTGGTCTCCGGAGGAGTCTCTCCTTCCGATCAACAACTTGGAGCTTCAGGCATGCCCTAAGACATTGGATATCTCAGCTAGAAGACTGTCCGGTCCAAGTGCAGTCCGACAATGCCACGGCTGTGGCTTACATCAACAAGCAGTGTGGAACAAGAAGTCTCCCTGCTTGGTTAGAAGTCAAGGCTATTTTGTCCTAGGCAGAAGATCATGTACCTGCCATATCCGCAGTGCACATTCAAGGCATAGACAACGTCATGGCAGACTTCCTCAGCCGACACAGGGTGGACAGCGGAGAGTAGGAGTTGCATCCTCGGGTGTTTCAACTCATTGTTCAACTATGGGGTCCCCCTTGCATCGACCTGATGGCGACGAGACACAAAAGGAAGGTTCCTCTGTTCTGCTCTCGATGGCAAGACCCTCTGGCTCTAACGGTGGATGCAATGTCCATTCCTTGGACCTTTCCTCTGGCTTACATCTTTCTTCCCCTTCCCATGTTGCACAGGGTGTTACGGAAATTATGACTGGAGTGTTGCCCAGTCATTTCGGATTGCTCCATACTGGCCTCGCCAGTCTTGGTTTCCGTAGCTTGTGGATCTGTCTCTGGCGGAGCCCTTTCGGCTCCCCTACTGTCCGGATCTTCTTCTACAGGGTTACCTGAGGAAGGAGGATGTGCATCGGCTAGCTTTGACGGCTTGGAAATTGAATCCTCAATATTGAAGAAGGGCTTCTCTTCTGGTGTGGTGGCTACTATGCTCAGTGCCCGCAAGCCTGTTTCTTCCAAGACCTACCATCGTGTCTGGTCGATTTCTCTGTCCTGGTGCGCTGACATCGACCTGTCTCAGGACTTTGATCTACCTACGGTCCTGGCCTTTTTGCAGGACGGTGTGGATAAGGGCCTCAGTTTGAGTTCCCTTAAGGTTCAGACTTTTTCTTTCAGAGACGCATTGCCATCCTTCCTGATAAGATTTTCTTCCAGGGCGTTGCTCATACGCATCCTAATTTCAAGTCTCCCACTCCTCAGTGGGATCTTAACTTGGTTTTGGGCATCCTTCAACGCCCTCCCTTTCAGTCTGGCTACTGTTCCTCTACGCCTGTTGACGTGGAAAATGGCTTTTCTCCTGGCGATTGTGTCAGTTCGCTATGTCGCGGAGTTACATGCCTTGTCCTTTAAACCACCCTATTTGATGTTTCACAAGGACAAGGCGTTGCTTCGCTCTTCTAAGGCGTTTTTACCAAAAGTGGTCTCTTGAGTTTCACATCAGTCAGGAGATTGTTGTGCCCTTTTTCTGCCCTGGCCCTACCTCTGACAAGGAGAGGAATCTCCACTTGTTAGATGTTGCGCACTGTCTCAAGTTTTACGTGCATCACACTGAGTCTATCAGGCAATCTGATGCACTGTTCGTCGTTCCTGAGGGTCCTCTGGCAGGAAGACCTGCATCCAAGGTGACTACTGCGTCTTGGATCAAGTCCACTATTCTCATGGCTTATGAGTTGTGGAAGAAGCCTGTCCCTTTCAGGTTCACAGCTCATTCCACTCGATCTATTGGGTCCTCTTGGGCTTGCAAGAATCAGGCCTAGGCTGATCAGTTATGCAAGGCGGCCACATGGTTGTCTGTGCACACCTTTTCGAAGCACTACTGTGTGGATGTGTTGGCATCGACTGATGCCAACTTTGGGAGGAAAATCCTGGAGGCAGTATTGCCTGTCTAGGATTTTCCTTGGTTCTTAGTGCTTCCTTCTCTGTTGAACCCTGTTGGTTCTAGTTCAGTGTGCTGTGTAACGTTCCTGGGGTACGTTACCCCTGTTTTGTGTCCGTGGACACTTCAGTTGTTGTTGGGCTATCTCTGATCTGATGGTTCATATATGTTCTGGTGACTTTGGGGGCCTTGCGCCTGGTCCTTGCCTTCTTCCCACCTCTGGGAAACTTAATGGTTGGACATCCCAGAGTTACCAGTAACCTGTACTGGACGACAGAGAAAAGAGGATTTTAGTCTTACCTGTTAAATCCTTTTCTCTTAGTCCATATAGGTTACTGGTCTCCCACCCTGTCAAGAGACCATGCTTGGCTCTCCTGTGGCAGTATGTGGGGGTCCGTCGGGGTCATGCTCACAGGAGTCTTCTTCCCTTCTCCTATCTAGTCATACTTAGTGTCTCAAATCTTTCTGGAGCTGATTGGCTAGCTGCAGCCAAGGAGGGAAGGGAGGCTCCACCCCCTGCATACACTTTGAGAATTGTTCCTGCCTACTAAGGGGCAGGCTATGATGCTTGTTTGAGAGCCGTAGTGAGACCTGAAATCATGAAATAAATGTCAGAATGAGATGACCGTAATGTTGGAGTAAAATATAGCTGGCTGGAGTACTGGTAGATGTGGCTTATTCCAGGGCCGACAGCCTAGTCTGGATGTCAGACATGAATCCAGTGCTATCTGTCAGGAGGTGCTCTGTTTGTCTGCGTTGCAGAATGGAGTGTGATGGAGGGGGCATTGACGTGGGTGGGACTGGGGAAGGAGGAAACAGAAGACAAAATAATTCCGCCTTCCTGGCTTAAGCTGGATACTGAATAGGACGTTGGCTCAGTTCCACCATTAACTTTGGGACTGTCCAGTCCCTTATCGAGGCGTTGGAGTTGATAGTTAGTTGGAGTAGCCTCAGCTAACGACAGAGTGCTGCTAATCTTCTGCTTCCATGCTGATTCTTAAAGAAAAATTAGAAAAATATGATGATTGATGCTAAGTACCATACTACCAAGCGAAACATCACTGGTTAGTGCTGGTGCTGTGTGAACCAGATAAAGGATACTGAGCAATGGTGAAGGGGTGCAGTTTCATACTAGGCTGATGGAACCTACCCACTGGAAACATCCACTGACTTTGAAGCTCGTGAGCCAGGGTCCATTGGCTTGGGGTGAGGTAATGGGTAAAGAGATGGATGAGAGGAAGTGGGGTGTGGACCTAAATTTGCCATTTTGGTAATGTCCGGTGTACTTTATCATAACAGTGGTGGTGGTGGGGGGAATAGGTAAGGTATGTGGAAACTTCAACGTAGATAGGGATTATGGGACCTTCAGCCTCTGACAAGAGGTATTGCTTGTGCAGCCTTTGGCCGTCGAGTTATGTAAGACATGGGAGAACCTTAGGCTGCTGCTGCGAACAGGAGGCATGGGGGTTGGACCCCTTTGGCCTCTGTGAAGAGATGAAGCATGGGTAGCCTTTTGGCCTCTCTGAAGGGGTAAAGCATGGAGCTTTTATCCTCCTGTAGGGGCAAATTGTGGGCGTTCAGCCTTTTTGAAAGGCTAAGATGTGGAAACCTTCAGCCTCTGAGAAGGGGCAAGGCATAGGGGACCTTCGGCTTTCATGAAGGGGTAAGGTATAGGGACCTTTGGCCTCCAAAGAAGTAAGGCCAAGAGCCTCAGCTAAGTGTGTTGCAGGGGGGATGATAAACTCTGCATTGTTGCTTCAGGTAGTTTTTCATTACTGATATCAGGACGGTAAAAGGTCCCCACCTCTGCGAAGAGGTAAAGGAGCTTTTGACTAATGTGGAGCATGCAAAAAGGAGGACAGTGTAACGGTTTTGTAGGACACTCAGACCAGCAGGTTAGAATAAAACACAGTTTTATTAATAAAACAAGAAAGACTGCCCTCTATAGGCAATACAGAATAATAGAAAGAACAGTGGCTTACAGATGTCTTCTCAGGCCCAGTATACAGATGCAATAATTATACATATACTATCACAGGACAGGCATAGAAACATAAGGATACTCAATGGTTAAAGTACATGTAAATCAATCAGTCTCTGTTGTGGTGTTTGACACGCCCAAGGTGGTAATGGAGCAGCAAGTGGTGCTAGATGAAACAACACCGTCAGTCTATAGAACAGAGATTGCTGCTTAGGTAGAACAGGAACTGAGGCCAAATACTATGCAGAGATGAGCTAGAGCCACAAGCCCCCACGGGCGTTGCAACGGAGATAACCACACTGCAAGAGCTAGAGCCAATAGCCCCCACGGGCGTAGCAACGGAGACAAACTACAATGCAAGAGCTAGAGCCAATAGCCCCCACGGGCGTTTAACGGAGACTAATCTCACTGCAAGAGCGAAGCTACTAGAGCCAATAGCCCCCACGGGCGTAGCAACAGAGATAAATCACTGCAAGAGCTTGAGCCAATAGCCCCCACGGGCGTTGTAACGGAGACTAAACACTGTAAGAGTTAGAGCCAATAGCGCCTCCCGCGGGCGTGGTAACGGAGACAGATTACACTGCAAGATAGACAGAGTGAGCCACCGCCTATTACAAAGGCTCTGCAAGGTAACCGGCTCAGCAAGTGTAGCGGAAGATCAGGGCAACGGCTCTGCAAGTGTAAATGGAGGCTCAGTGAATGGAGACAGCAGCTCTGCAAGTGTTAACGGAGGCTCAGCGAACAGAGGCACGGCTCTGCAAGTGTTAACGGAGGCTCAGGGAATGGAGACACAGCTCTGCAAGTGTAAACGGAGGCTCAGGGAACAGAGACAACAGCTCTGCAAGTGTTAACGGAGGCTCAGCGAACAGAGGCACGGCTCTGCAAGTGTTAACGGAGGCTATGACATGATCAGCCCTGCCACAAGCACAGCGGAAGTCAGAATGTGGCCTAGGCGACACCAAGCAGCAGTGGCAGGAACAGAGGCAGGGTCAGCAGCGAGCTGGTTCAGGTCACGGAGCAGGAAGTCAGCCAGGCTGGGTCAGATCACGGAGCAGGATTCTCAGACAAGCCAGATCAGGTCACAAGCAGGAACGTCAGCCAGGCCGGATCAGATCACGGAGCAGGAAACAAGGAGCGTCGTCAAACAGGCCAAATCGGTACACAGGAAGCAGGAATACTGGGACACAGCAACACTGGCTCAGGAACACCACGAAAGGGCACCTGACAGGTGCCAAAGGCCAGGTATAAAAAGGCCATAATGGGCGGGCCAAACAAGCTCAGCCAATGGGAGCGCCCACAACCAAGAGTGACAGATAAGGATCACGGGTACCGTGATAGACAGCCTGTTAGTGGAACGTAGGCAGGAGTGCTCATCTTCTGCAAACAGGACTGTACTGATGGTCCACAGCCTCTACGGATAGGTATGGACAATATACTTATACTAGCCCATCAGTTGAGGTAAGGAGTGTCGGATATTTGGGATGGAGTGACGGAGGGAAAAACAAGGACTAGGTGCCGTCCAATATGCAGTGATAAAGCGACAGGGAAGTATGAGGTGATGAACATACCGATTTCATGAAAAATTACATACCAGATAGTGACAGTAGCCTAAATTAGCTACTGAATAACTAAAGGCAGAGGACTTTTGTTTTAGACAATGTATCTTGGTCAGATAGTTATTGAGATGAAAAACAAGATGCTGATGAAGCTTCCTTCACTTTGTAGATGACAGAGAGACGGTCTCGACCATGGGGCAAGCCAGAAGCAGATACAGAAGAAGTCTGTTCCTTTCAAGATTACAACACATTCGTCTGGATCTGTGGGGGTCCTTTTGGGCTTACAAGAATCGTGCCTCGACTGAGCAGTTGTGCAAGGCAGCGATTTGGTCCTCTACACACCTTTGTTAAGTACTACTGTGTCAATGTTCTGGCTTCAGCTGAAGCCAGCTTTGGCAGGAAGATTCTACAGGTAGCGCTACCTCTCTAAGGATCTGCACTTTTGGTTGCCTTACTGTTCAGTTGTTTGAGCTCTGTTGGCTCTTGTTCTTTTGTGCACTGTGCAAGTTCAGTGTCAGTTCACACTGTTTGGGCTATTCTGATGCAGGATAGTCCGAAGCAACTTCGGTATAATGGGGACAGGCCTGAGGTCCTTTCTTCTTTTTTTCCCCCCACCTCTGGCAGCTTAGTGTTGGTACATCACCATGGTACCTGTGTTCCATATACTATGTAAGGGAAAATAGGATTTTTTCAGTTATTCTTTCTTGTCCCTCTAGGTTTAAGGGACAGTTTTTGGGGCAATGTTTGGGCACCTTAAATACTAAATAGAAGGCACTGAATCCGTTAAGCAAATCGGATGCTCTTATTCCTGAAGGCCCACATGCTCGCCAAGCTGCATCTAAGGTGGCCCCTTAGATCAGAGGGACTATGTACCAGGTCTGTCATTAAAAAAAGAGGCCAGCACTTTTTTATGTTATCGGCTCATTTCACCAGAGCAGTGGGATTCTGATGCAAGTTTTGGGGGGAAAAAGTAATCCAGGTGATAGTGCCTGTATGGATGATTTTGTTTTTTGTTTACCTTCTAGTTGTAAGCTGGTATCTCCAAACTGTAAGCTGGTTGGAATCTCAGTCTGGAGGAGAAGCTCCACAGAGAACAAGCAGACTGCTATTAATATATAAGGAATACCTGGATCAACTGTAAGACTGAGGTAAAATCAAATGGCAGAAACAGATACTAACGCAACAAATACTGCCAAACAACTAGAGCAGCAGGGAGGAGTAGGGTACAGTGCTGGCTAACATAGACTACCCCCTAGGCAATATTGCTGCGGCCAAGGCCAGACTAAAGGTGCTAATTTCAAGATCAGTTTAGTGCCGACCAGAGGAGACAGCCCGCACCCAGGATGACTGCCTAGGGATTAATAGCTTCCTACTGAGGTATAGAGGACAAGGAAGTATGGAAAAACAAGTACCTGAGCTACTAGTCAAATACTTCTGTGCTGGAACAGGAAAAGCTGATTGTCTGGAAGTCTAACTACAATTCAGTGTTTCGATCAGCTGTGAAATGATTCAAACTTTGACATCTGGGAATGGAATCCGACTGATGGTCAAATTAGTCGAACATTGAGGCACAGCAGCAGGATCAACTGAGGGTTGAATTGTCAAACTTTGCTGCACTTTAAATGATGAGCACAGGAGGGTAGAACTCCAAGCAGACAGGAACAGGATAGTCGGATCTTCAGTCTAGCGGGGGTCTCACTTCATTGCACTTTGATCTTCATTTACTGGGATGTTCATGGATGAATATATACCACATGTCTGTTTAGTGTTTTTCATAGTATATATTTTTTTTATCTTTCTCACATTTATTTTTTAAATTAAATTTAGTTTTAATTTTATGTATAGATCAGTGGTATTATAATAGAGGGAACAATTTGACTTCTATTTGTTTCCTTGCATTTCCAATCCCATAATGGTATATACGCTGCATTATTGATTGGTCTTGTTCTTGGCAACATATTATATTGGGAAATGTCTCTCTTTCACTCTTTTCATTGTTTTTATCCTTGGTGATACAAAGTGCATCTATGTATTGGTTTCTTTTTTTGGTTGGTGGGGCAGTTCTGTCTCTGGGCTGCCTCCAGCAGATTTTGTGTCCTTGATCAAGCAGGATTGGCAACAGTAGAGCAAGGAGGTACACAATCGACAGGAAGAAGGATAATAAAGAGCCGGGGTCGATAATGGAGAATCAATACTGGAAGCGAGGTACAAGGACAGTAAGATGAATAGTAGTGAGGAAATAAGGCCAAGGTCAGTACACTGAAATCATACTGGAGGAAGGTCAACGGGTGAACTCTGGAACAGGACTGGAAACAAAGCGACAAGCACTAGCACTGTAAGATTACACGCCAGTACTGGAGAACTGCTCAAGACAAAGTAAAACCAGGGCAAGGAGCGAGGCCCCGGCAAAACAAGGAACCCTCATAAAGCCAAACAGGAATCAGCAGAGACTGGAAAAAACAGAACTTGACACTATAACTCGTCTTCTGTTTTTGTGTGGCAGTGTCCGTTGACACCTAAGGTTCATGCTCGTATTTTGTTCATCTGTATTGCGACTGAATTTGTTGTTGGGGTTTTTTCCTCCCCCCTCCCTGGAATTCTGGTTGGGGATTGCTCTTGTTGTTATGTCTCCATAGTTCCTGTGTTCCACAGTGAATGAAAGAACAAAAAAGAGTTTTGTGTACTTTCGTCCAATGAGGAAAACCAGAACCAAGGGGTGAAGTTCTCTTTGCAGGAGGCTGGGGCACTTAAAATAGCTCTCTTTGGTGGAGATCCTAACCTACACCACTTTACCCCATCCAGACATTCTCAGTTTTAAAAAGTGCTGTCAAAAGGATGGATACAGGGCAAAGATCTCTTGGCTAGATTTTCATTTCTTTTATTTTTTCTTCTCTGCTATGATCTAGGGCTGTATAATACCCCATTAGGCAGATTCTCATTACTAGCTTCATTATAACAGGATTAACCAGTTACAGAATTCTCAGGACTTGTTCTGTGAAGTATGGCTTATATCCTTAGAATACACCCAGGCTTAAGAAAGGTTAGGGAGGAAGTCTGTCTAATGGAAGACTGAAGAGAGCATTCTATTTTGAGTGCATAGATCCTGTAAGTATGTCCCACTGTTCTGTCAGGTAGTTGCCTTTGGTGCACTTTAAGGCTAATAACATCCTTACTCTCCCTTCCATATGCATAATCTTGGGGTTGGTTAACCCTTTTACTGCCGGTTGAGCTGGATCCTACAACTATGGGGGACTCCTGCCTCCTATGGGGGCATAGTTCCTATCTGGCAGATGTTTTTACTTTGCTTTATTGTATTCATATTACTTAATATATGATTGACGTCTTTTTCAAGCTGTGGTGCCTGTAAAAATGGGCACACACTGTATTTTCTCTAGTGTTTTCCGTTTACCTTGTACTTCATGGCTGGCCACACAATCCACTCAGTCTCACATGTGCCGCACCCACACGCTCGCGCGACTGAGTGGATTGTGTGGCCAGTCATGAAGTACAAGATACATGGAAATCACTAGCAAAAATACCAGTCTCATAAGATTTAACTTGATAACTATAACAAAGAAACAAAATAACATTTCCAGAAATCCACAAACCATACACTGCAGCGTATAATTTTTCATTTTCAAATTAGTTTTCCAAATTGGATTGCCACCTTTTGAAAAAAGAAAAGATAAGACTTTTTCCACTGAGAATCACAAAACTAGAAAACACATTTTCTTCAAAAGTGGTAGCTTGCAATTCTGTTTGCTCTATTATATTGCCTGTTGCTTTTTGTCCACAATGAACACCTTGCTTTCACAGGATCCTACAGCATGGGTTCTGCTTATATTCATTCGTAGTACAGTGTGTTAAATACTAGCCCACTGCAAACAAATTATCATATCATATTATCAAGTGCCACCAACAAATAAAGGCTGATTTCTCAAGATATTTGTATTACAAACAAATTGTTAGTACAATAGATAGGTCATTTTTAATTATATTTAAAATGAACTAAATATGTACCTTAGGATGATTAGCCCTCTTTAATAATTTACTGTAAACACATTTTCTATATCGTCCAATATGACACAGGTACCATGGGGAGGCAACTCCCTCCCCAGTAGGCTAGAACATTTCAAAGACAAGGTCTTGGAGGTGGAGCCTTACCTTCTCCTTATCAGGCTAACCTTAGTCCCGCCCTCCAGTTTGACATGTTCCAGACCAGAGTGAAGGGTAGGAACCTTTCTGCTTAGTTTTTAGACTACTTTATTGTTTTATATATATCATTATTATTAATCTTTATATAGCGCCAACAAATTTTGCAGCGCTTTACAGTAAGGAATAGACATACAGTGGTATTAAATAGTACAGTCAAATGTGAAGAACAGAAGGATCAGAGGACCCTGCTTGTGAGAGCTTACAGTCAAGAGTAAGGTAGGTTTGACACAGAAGGAGTAAGTGCTATTGGGTGTAAGTGCCTTCTGCCAGTCAGTGGGTGGGAGTGAGAAGTGCTGTTGAGTGCAGTGGTCCAGATATGGTGTGCCACAATTCCCCCATTAGGTGAGTTACAATTCCTGGGTTCCCCTGGAGGATTGTCCAGCATGCAGGAGCTGTTGTGGACCTTTGCAGACCTGTGCAGAGAATCTTGCAACCCAAGTTTCTCTCTCCTAACTTGGTGTCTCTGAGGCTGTGGTTTCTCATAATGGTAAGATGAGGATTGTGAGTAACACTTTAAGTGAGTGCTGTGGTCCACTTGTCCCATTTGCTCCTTTCCATACAGGGGTCGTCTTGGAGTGTAGAACACCTTCACTCACGTTGGGTATTTTATTCAGTTTAGTCCCTGGGATTCTGGAGCTTGAATGGCTGCATTTTCTGTAGTTTACCCCCTTCCATGCTGTTTTAACTGGGTTTGGGGGATTCTTACTGGGTTTTCTCCTCAGAATCCTCAATTTTTATTACTGCCAACATGTCCCCTTGGGTTTTTGGGTAATTCTCGTCACATTTGTAAAATTTGTATTTTTAGTGTACCGCACCTTTAATGAGTTCACTTTTAAAATATCATGTGTGGCCACACACCACATTAAACATGTTGCCTTGTTGTGAGATTCTGGGACACAGTATTTTGGGCTTTCTATACTGTTTAGACACTTCTTCTATTAGGATGTCGGATCCAAGGGGGCATAGGGCTAGACCTAAGTATAAGGACTCCTCCTATGGTTGATTCCCCCTATTTTCATGCTTTCTAAGTCTACAGCTCTGCCTTGGCAGACACTACTGCTCTTAAGGATATGACAGATGGGAAGGTTTAAGCTATCCTTAAAGGGATAGTAATACTTAAGTATTACTAATCCCTATGGTAAAGTCCTTTTAAAAATACATGTATTGCCCCCACTTTCATCTCTCAAACCTTTATGGTTTGAGAGATGATCGCTCCTAAAGTTGCCTTCCCCGTAGGGATTGCTGAGGTTTAGGTGAATAGGCTCCTTGCATCTAGCGTGGCCTCTGAACCCTTCGAATAGGTCCTGTCTCACTCCACATCCATACGATCTGTTATGCCACAATTAAATATCCACTTTAAGTAATCTATACCATATTTAGATAGAAACACTGTGGAACAACTTATTTTCTGATAATTGATTGTTCTTAACCATTACTGCACATTTGTGTATTGCCTTTTATGACTTATAGTGATTTTTAATAAATGTTTTATTTTTTCACTATTGTGTAGAACTGAATATTTTTAATCTTAAATACTACACTTAGAGGCTTTCTATGCGCTGTCTTTTTCTTTTTTTTTTTCTATATATAACATACCATAGAGGACTGCGGGCCTCGGACAGCCGCAGGAGACATTGATTTGAAGTTCATGAACCCCTTTGAGCACTGATCTTAATTGACTGGTGTTTATACACAAACTATTTTACCAATGAACTCTGTTGCTCATCGTCATCGCTCATCATTATATTTTATCCCATAACCATATGAATCAGTTAAAGATTACTACTATCAATCATCAATATAATCATTTTCCTTGACATTAGGAGAGCAGGCAGTGACCTGTATGTAATACTAACCTTCATGATTAACAACAACTGATTGTCTGTCTGGTTTTGTAAGCTTTGTTTTCACTACAATATTGGATGGTCTCAAATGTTAATCAGTATCAGCTATCCATCAAGTACTTTTTGTCAATCTTTTATTCATTTTCTGTACTTATTTTATTGCCTGCTATATCTTTGCATGATTATAGAAAATGTTTACAAAGTTTTATATGGTCTATGAATAGTATCCAATAAGTCTTTCTAGTATCAGCAATATATAAATATAATTGCATCTACTTATGGTAAAATTCAGTGTATGATACTAGGTAGTCCTGGTGAGAACCACTATTCTCTCTCTCTCTGGTGGCTGAACAGAACCAACCTAGAGAGAGGGAAACAGTTTGTGATCCAGGAATGGATCTTTGTTACAGCGGACACCAGCCTGCGGGCTGGGGAGCGGTCCTGGGTCACTTTAAGCCCAGTTGGCTTTTGTTTTTGTGTGCTATTGTAATTAATGTCCTTTGACACTTGGTTATATTGGGCTGTTCCTAGTTCTGAATAGTCCTAGGGAACTCCAGTATCATGGAGACTGGCATTTGGTCCTTTAATTTTTCTTCCCTCCTCCCTGGGAGCTTAATGTTTGTATATCCCCATGGTGCCTGTATATCATATTGGACAGTAGAGAAAAGAGGATTTTATTCTTACCTGTTAAATACTTTTTTCTTAGTCCATATGACATAAAGGTCTTCCACCCAGTGAAATGGACCTCATTTGGTCTCGCTTAACTGGACGTGAATCCTTGCTGGGTCTGATCTGTTGCTCACAGGAGCTTACCTGTTTCTTATCTCGCTGTCCTATTTAGTGAGCTTGTCTCATGTCAAGCTGGAAGGCAGGGCTAAGGTTAGCCTGGTAAGGAGAAGGTAAGGCTCCACCTCCAAGACCTTGTCTTTGAAATGTTCCAGCCTACTGGGAAGAAGGTTGCCTCCCCATGGTACCAGTATGTCATATGGACTAAGATGATAAAAAAAGGTTTTAACAGGTAAGACTAAAATCATCTTTAAGCAGTGCAATGCATTTTTTATTTATCATTATACTCCTAAACAATTCATGTTCCAAAGTGCACTTGTTGCTCTATATAATCATCTTCTCCAAGTTCACGGAGAACACTGTTTCAGTGAAATAATTATTTTTTACTAACATGATCTCTGCTCAGCTGCAGAGCCGCAAGCCTGTCGTACGACAGACTTCCCCCTGCAGTCAGTACAACGCTGACTTCAGGGAAAGGGGGAGGGAGGGGGGAACTTAGCTTACGGTTATCTCTCAAACCATGAAGGTTTGAGAGAGAAACCTGGGGACAAATCAGATCTTTTTACCATAGCTACAATATGGGGATTAGTAATATTTAAGTATTACTATCCCTTTAAAGCATAATGAACACCTTAAAATGGTTGATATAACTTTAAATAATATATGCCCTTAAATAATAATCCTAAACTTGAATAAACTGTCCTTTTCAAAAAGTATGTGTTTGTGTTGTTTGTAATGAGAGGTGAGAGGTAAGTCAGTTTATTGATCTCCGCATCCAACCTGTCATATCCTATCTAAGCTTTTTTACAGATAATTTGGTTGTCATCATATGATTGCTGTGGTAAAGGCAAAAATGGCTGCCTTCACAGAGGCCTAGATATTAGGCTTCAGAAACAAGGTGATAAAAATGAAGTGGATTGTAATGGTTGAAAATATATGTGGCTCAGATTAATCCTCACATGTATTGGGCCATGTGGCTCTATATTTCAATATTGTCAGAGGTGTAGTATAACAGCAATTCAATTATAAAATATCCCCCTCCCGCCCCTTTTACCTGTTGTATGCATGCCACCACTTGATGAATGAGGGCAGGATTTTCCTTATGCTCACAGAAGATTGTTCCTCGCTGCGATCCATCCTGATGGTCTTTAAGAACGTGTTACGTAGGTAAAAGGGGCGGAAGGGGGATACTTTATAATTCCATTACCGTTGAAATACACCTCTGGCAGTATTGAGATACAGCGTTACATGGGCCAAATCATATGAGGATTAATCTGAGACGCATACTTTCAACCATTACTATATCTTTAAGTTAACCTAAGTTCATTCCCAAGTGTGTTCTTTTCAGAATTTAAATAATTGTATGCTTACTCTAGCCATGTAATACCTTGCACTCCAAAATGTGTTATATAAAATATATTTATATAGTTTGACATCAGTATACTGCCTAAGAAATAAAGGGTCTAAGAAGCAGATGAATTTCTATAATATTCAAATATACTACATTTGTTAAAGGTACACGTAACATCTTTAAAAAATAAAAATAAAATAAAAACCAGGGTTTTGTAAATGCCCTGTAATTCATGATTGCATTTAAATTCTTTGTTTTCTAAGACCTACAATCTAGTCTTACATGCTCTGTTGGAGCCGCCATTCCTGCATTTTCCATGGCTACAGTTACCCCAGCAGTCTTGACTGGTGTCTCTGACTTGTCTGTCCATGATTGCCAATAAATTGGGAGAGATAAACAAACATAATTTCTGAATATGAGAGGGGTTGGGTTCTAATCTCTAAGTTTAGCTCCTATCATTACAAACCAAGCAAAGAAATGTTCTCTGAATAGGATAGTTTGCACATGTATTAAAAGCAAGTATAGGATTATATTGTAGGCAGGTAAAATATTAATAATTAGTTTTTACACATGCAAGCTGTGAAACACATGATAATTAAAGTTATATCAACTTTTCCATATTCATTGAAAGTAAAAAAAAAATTGCAGATTCTGGTTTGTTCTGTTCCAAAGTAGCCGACCTGTTCTTCATATTTGATTATACACCCATATAGCACTTATAAAATAGTTTTAGCTTTAGTTTACTATGATTGACATGTAAGAATCACTAGATCTGTGGCTTAATGTTATGGGTTAATTTAACAGTTTTTTTAAGGGTTAATAAATATTGTGACATGCATGTGTGCATTTAACGGGTCGCTGTGCATGTATTTAACCCGTTATTGGGGGGTTCATGCACAAATGGAGCCCATATTGGAGTGGGTGATCTAAATTGACAGCTGGTCTTTATGGGTTTATTGAGAAGATCGTGCAGGACTAATTTGACATATATATTGGTTATCCAATTTTGATTTTAAGTTTTGTTTTTCAGTCTGGATGTTCCTGCTAACACGCGTGGGGTTAATTTGTAATGAACACTTGATTATACATTGAGAATTTGTATGGGTACGCTGATGTGTCCTGGTGTGATTGTGTGTGGTAACTGGTTCATTTGAACTTCTTATCGCCTATCACAATCATGGACACATCAGATTACGGATATAAACAGCAGTGTCTCAATAAGCAGACCCGTTTGTATTTTGTTATTGTCCTCTTGATGAAGTGGTTAGACACCACAAAACATGTTGAGGAATTTTAATTATAACTTTTAATAATAAATTTTATTTTGTTGGAATATATATATATATATATATATATATATATATATATAATATATATATATATATATATATATAAAATATGGAAATTTTTCCAACACACGTTGAGAGTTCCAGCGGACTTCAGATGCACTATACAGTGATTTCTTAACAGGGAGAATCAGCATCTGAAATCCCTGTATGTCCCTATACCGGTTACCACACAGAGGTGCCGGTGAGACACATCAAGTGAGTACTAATTCACTTTAGTTTTCAGTAATACGTTTAAATCTACAGTACAGCTCTCCTTGCAGTTTCCTTTCTTTGTCTTCATATTTGAATAAAAATCTTATTCTTCCCAATCAGCCCATATTTATTTGATGTATTTGGGAGACTTGTATGGAGTTGAGTAGATCTAACCAGACCATAATATGATAACCTGTAATGGTAATGGTCCTCTCTCTTACCTTGTGTATTATTCTGTAATAATTATGAATGCACAGATCAGTTCTTCATGGGCTGTGAAAAGCATAGATTTAGCCATGTTTGTCAAAATGATTGGTTCACTGCTACTAATTACACACCTAGTCTGTCAGAATATTTTTTTAATGTGATTTAGGTTTTGAGGTATTTGATGCTATTTTTCGTATGTGCTTTGGATAGAAGAGATTATTGTCCAGGTTACCAGTCTATGATTACCCCATGTACTGTCTCCCAATAAGGCTGCAAATGTATAAATTTCTGTTTCAGTAACTAATTCAATTTGATTTTCTAGGCTTTTGGATTCCTGAATTTGATTTTGTGGGCAGGGAATGCTTGGTTTGCATACAAGGAGACCAATCTACATACGCAACAACTTCAGTCAAACCCTGAGCAAGGCCCTGATAACATACCTCCACCTTCATCAATGTAATGAAGACTCTTAAGAAGCAGGCATTCATTTCAGTCCAGTTGCCAACAATTTGGTCTCTTAAGTGCTTGTACCTAAGAAAACAATTGTGAATAAATCTTTGGATAAGGTATTCCTTAGAGGTTTTGTTGGAAATAGGCCTCACAGCTGTAAGTTACAGGATATCCTGAGTTAAAAGAGAACAGGTTTTGATCTGGGTGGGAAAAAGGATTGTAATGCTATGAAGTTCTGGAGCCTATATATTGATTTTTTTTTTTCCCCTCAGTTATATTTTTTTGATTTGTATAAAACAAAGACTAAAAAGTACTGTACTGATCCCAACTACTGTAACTTTATAGCTATGGGGTTCCATTAAAGATATTGAAACTGTTATAACACATAAATGCTTTGCAATACTTCACAGTGAGAAATGCACAGATTAGTAAGCAAATGCTCTTTTTTTTATAAATATATATATATGTCTTACGTTTTCGGGCAATGTTCTTTTTTGGGGGGTTTCCTCTTCATTGTTTCATTTTTTCCGATCCCAATTTAAGAAGTTTATATTACTTGTAGTGTTTCATAGAAAGATGTTTAAAAAGTATGTCAAAGGTAAAAACTAATGCAGTTATATTAACAGGTACTTTGCCCTGAATAAAATATGATTTAAAGTTATAACTAAGCATACATTTTTGTTATTGAATGTTTACTTGTAATATAATTGCATACGACATTGAAACCATCCTCCCCTTTAAATCCATTCTTTTTCTTTCTGTACAACCCAGTGAAAAGAAAATCTTGAAGAGCATAGATTAATTTATATATGAAGCACCCCCCCCCAAAAAAAAAAAAAACTTGTGATTCCTCTGCAATCTGACTACACTATAGGTTGTGATGTAACTGTCTTTTACCACTTAAATGTGAGGTTGAGGTCCAACAGAGTGTCCTGCTTTTTAAGAGGTTAAAAGCCCCATTATCCACTACCATTTTCTTTTGAACACTGGGCCCATGAAGTTAAAGGGCCTTATGTTTATAACAAAAGGTCAGTAATGCTGAAGCAAACCAACTGCATCATAGGGGAAAATAAAGAAAAATTCCTAATGTTTTAAGAGGTCATTTTAACCCCATGAATGCTAGAAAAGTAATAAATGCATTGAGACACTCCCATCCATTACAAGAGCCATTAAAAGCGCCAATATGACCTCCTTTCTTCCCTATGGTGCCTTTGGCTTGCCCCTTAATTGCTACA